>CABFVZ010002487.1:74468-89675 GCA_902151445.1 Timema monikensis | reverse complement strand
ATTTTTTGTTTTTTTTAAAAGTTTTTTGTGTTTTAATTTTTTTTTTAAAATACACCATTTGTTCGTTTGCTTTCCCCCCCCCCCCCCCCTCTCCCCCATCAACCGGAGCGCGTTGTTTTCTCAATGGAATGGTTAGATGTTGTTTGGCTTACTTTCCTTACTCGTACTAATGTTTTAGTTGGATTATGGTGTGATGGGACTTTTTTTTTTTATAAAATACAAACGTGTTTTATATTTCTCGCTACTCCTTGGAGGGAGGTAGTATTGTGAACAAAAAAATCGAATTCGAGATTCTTATAAACGTTGACGTATATTACCTCCCTACACACACCCGAACCTGAAAAAGTTTTTTTTTATACCATCTGTCTGTCCGTCTGTCTGTTACTGGGTCTAGAGCCAAAACCATTTTACCGATCGGACTAAAACTTGATGTATAGGGTTGGGTTTTTGCAATTAAATATCTAACCCTAAAAGTTGGGGTAGTTTATTTAAGGGAGGAAATAAAAAAAAAATACTTTCTCCATATAGGCTCTGTTTTAATTAAAATTCGTGTATTGGTGCTGTTTAAAGATGCAAACAAAATGGCGAATCTTCTTTTTTCGGGGAAATGACTTAGAACAGAGGTCGGCGGTCTTTTTGGGACAGGCTTATAAACTTAACAAAGGACCATCCATCGTCTCTCCTCTATACCTTAGATTCTTTTTTCTTATCTATAAAATCTTAGATTTATTACATTTAATTTATGAAAATGACCCTGAGATGGACGTTGCTGTCGCCTGACTTAGGTTAGGGTTCTTTACGTTAGCGGAAACCTCCAATTTATTATATCTCCGCAAGTCTTTGAGAAACAAAATAGCTTATTATTGCAAAGTTATAGTAGGACTGATGCGAATACAATTTTTTTATTCAAAATATATATTCATAAAATCAGTAGTTTCCAAGCTATAAGCCAATATAATTTTTCTAAATGAAGGTCTAGGAAATGGCGGGTGGATGGCAGGTGGGTGAATAATTCCTAGGCTCTTTCCTCAATATTTTTCTGTAATAGTTCATATTATTTAATTTATTTTCTTTGGTAAAATGTGATTTTTAATTTTTTTTATTATGTTTCTGCAACAATATATATTATTTAGTTTCACATATCTTAATAGTTTTAACTAATTATCTTCATTTTTAGGTAAAGGAGTGAGAAAGTTCGTGCGGGGCATTACTTAATTTATTTTGTAGTAAGCATTGTTAGTGTTTTGATACAATTGTTAGTGATGGTATTGTATTATTAAAATTTGAGGCATTTTACGTGCACTTTCTGAACTGATTGATTATATCAGCACACGAGAATTTCAATGAGATAGGTCGAAAGGTCTTACCAATTATGTCGGGAAAGGTATTTTCACATATCTTCCAGGATTCTTTTATATGTCACAATCGATATGGGGCCGACGGCTTTACTACCCCTCCGAAGGAAATTGTGCTACGGGTTTTTATAACTCAGTCAACCCCAGCTGGTTTTGAACCCACGAACATCGGGTCCTAGGGTGAGCATTTCACCCCATGACCACAGGGGTCAACAGTAAGTATTGTAAATATCTATCAAAAGGGAAAGTTGAAGATTACATGACTTGACAAATTGAATATATGAAAGTAAATCTATCAAATTTGTTTCATGGAGCTTGGACTGTATTTATATATGTTGGACGAAAAGCCCGAAAACGGCCAATTGGACAGATTTTTTTTTGTTCAATCCTAGTATTCGACGTTTTAAAGTGACCAAATCCCTATGTTCTATTCAATTTCGGGCTTTGGCTGTCTCAAAAACGCCAAACCTAGGATTGTGTGGTTACTAAATGACCAAAGTTGAAAATACAGTCGTTGGGTTAAGTTAAGTTAGGCTTAAAAAAATTTGGTCAGGTAGTTTTGATCATTCAAAATAAATTTGTAATACCTGTCCGGTTTTGTTTGCATAGAAATGAGATCCTTTTGCCCTCTTGAATTCACGTGGTTGCTCAAAATTGGACGCATACCACCTGCTCAGTCTGGTCAAGAAACGAACTAAAATGTTATTTCAATATTTGGTCGTTAAGTAATAATTGCAAAATCTTATGTTTGGTTGTTTGGAGACGGCCAAAGCCAAAAATTGAATATAATTTCGGGCTTTGGTCATTTTAAAACGATTGAGCAAAAAATCCGGTTATTGGCGGTTTTCGGGTTTCGCGCCCAACATATACATTTTTTTCATATGATTAGGCGTATCTTAACAGCTATAAAAATAACTATGTTTACATTAGCACATTCATACGCCAAGTCTTATTATCTACAGCTGTCAATTTTGATAGATATTACAATACAATAACAATAACAATAGGCCTACAGTAAAATGTTAACATTATTGATCATCTATATTAATAAAATGAAGAATTTGTCTATCATGAACATTGTGCAATAAATACCACGCCCAGATGGCTAATATTTAAAATTAGTGACTTCTGTGAAAGAAAATGTGCACCTCAAAGCAGATATTTTAAAATTTGGATTTGATTTTTTTTATAAATTAATTAAAAACTGGATCGAAAGAAATAAAATGAAGATTTTTTGTGTGTTTTTAAAGCAAAGGAAAGCATTGGCCGGGTTACTTCTGTTAGTAAAAAATAAGTCTGTATTTACTAACGGGTGCTTCAAATGTCCATTTGTTGCATTCTCACTTCCCCTGGGAGAATTTGGTGTTTGCCACCATGCTTACTGGACAAGAGGTTATTGTCACATCTATTAACTAAACGAATGAGGATACATGTATTTACAATTGAGTCTCTTTTCCCTTCACACAACTGTACCGTACTAACGGATAACTTTCTCCTATTACTACCCCCCCCTCCCCCAGCTGGGTATTATCGGCGTCTAGTCTTATTTGTTGTTGGGTAATTTTTGTTCTTATCACTGTCTTACTACCTGTTCAGGTTGTACAAACTTTGATGTGCACGACAGATTATACCAACCACTTGATTCACAGACTAATCAAATTTTATATAACAGACACAACATCCAGTCCCCTGAAAGTTAATTCATCGCTGTGTAAGGGAAGACTACAATTTCACCAGTGATGCATTATCCAACCTTGCCGGGAATTGAACTTGGGACTTTTTTTTTAGCCCCGCGTCTTACTACCCGTTCGGTCTGTACTAATTACACTGTGTTAGAGATTAGGACAGTTTAATTTTGAGGAAGTACACCCGCATTTGCGTCGAGAGAGAGTGGGAAGCCGTTTAGGGAAAACCACTATCAGTGAACCTGACAGGTATCGAACCCCAATCTTTCCATCTTCGGCAGTCGACTAGACTACATGAGATTAGCGTGCTAGACCAGGCGGCCACTGAAGCGGCTCTGGGACTCTAGTTTAACTCAGCAGGCAGCCACACCTCAGATTGAGCGAAGCTGTCAGACATTGTAAGAGTAGTAACACAATATTCGAAGGAGTAAATAACTGATAAGGTTAGCTTAGAAGTAAATGCACTCAAATTATTATAGTAAGTGTAACACTATTGATTTATCGCCCCGCGTTGGGCGTCGATTGAAACACTACGGATTATTTCCCAATATAATAATGATGTGATGGTATTTATGTTGTCTATAGTTCCGTGGTCGAGCGCCTATCATCACTGTACGGAATAGATACCGTTTAACCAGCTGTTAATTGCTCCGTGGTCGAGCACTAATTAAATCGGTATAATTAATAAATGTAAGAAAGAGAACTATTGGAAGCTGTTTATTCACACACGGTTTATTTAAATGACAGCTGTTAATTACTTATACATGCTCCAATTAAATGCTTTATATCAATGCACACTTGTGATATTAACGTAAATTATTGTATTCTGTGTTAGACTGTGACAGCCAGTGCTAGTGAGTCCCTAACTGCGTTGCTTGTGTGAGCGTGGGTGCTAGAGCGACTTGTGTGTGGCTGCCTTAAACGACGGCTTATATATGACATACCCCTTGCCTTTTGCTCCCTTCGTCAACAGTGTAAAAACTAACTAATAGAAATAGTCCTGGCGACAGGTATTGTGAAAGTTAGCTTCTTATTGGTATAGGGAATTGGCGTCTTTGCCAAATACTGCGTAGTTGTTCCTTTAACAGGAAAAATGGTATAAAAAATATATTAGATACCGTTTAACCAGCTGTTAATTGCTCCGTGGTCGAGCACTAATTAAATCGGTATAATTAATAAATGTAAGAAAGAGAACTATTGGAAGCTGTTTATTCACACACGGTTTATTTAAATGACAGCTGTTAATTACTTATACATGCTCCAATTAAATGCTTTATATCAATGCACACTTGTGATATTAACGTAAATTATTGTATTCTGTGTTAGACTGTGACAGCCAGTGCTAGTGAGTCCCTAACTGCGTTGCTTGTGTGAGCGTGGGTGCTAGAGCGACTTGTGTGTGGCTGCCTTAAACGACGGCTTATATATGACATACCCCTTGCCTTTTGCTCCCTTCGTCAACAGTGTAAAAACTAACTAATAGAAATAGTCCTGGCGACAGGTATTGTGAAAGTTAGCTTCTTATTGGTATAGGGAATTGGCGTCTTTGCCAAATACTGCGTAGTTGTTCCTTTAACAGGAAAAATGGTATAAAAAATATATTTTAATGATGTAATCGTTTTCCCATTATTTCTGAAAAGTGCGTGTTTCTTCATGGATTAATCATAAAAGGATATTCTACATATGTTACTTTAAAGAAAAATTACCTTCATCCATGGCTTTTTACATATTTTAGAGTTATTCAAACCAATATCATTACTTAAGGTTAATGAAAGACAAGTGACAAAAATATTGTGTGGGAAAACCACAATTGGCCAAGATTTGAACCCTGGTCACACCATCAATGTCAACCATACATAATGTGAGTCCACACCCTAAACTTCTGGATCAGTGCTGCAGTTTCAAGTATAAATAATAAATTGTGAGGGATTGGTGTAACTAGTCAACCGCTGTTGTCAGTGGTTGGGTAATCAGCCCCATCGTTGGACGCTATTTGTAACTAGTCACCCATCCTATCTCGCTCCTCTTCATACGGTGGGTGTCGTCCACGGCAGTCAGTAGGTTCCAGTAGAGCATCTCGGAGTTATACAGATAATGGTGGGGGTAGATGGACATAGCCGATTAAAGAGATACCATATAGAGTAGAATTCAAAGTTTTATTTTAAATAAATATTATACATTTTGTACCAAGGGTCACTTAATGTAGAGAAACAAATTATTTATGACATGAATACAGAGAATTATTTAAGTTAGTGGTCATTTAGCCACCTGGTCTACATCTCTTTCCACCCATCCCGAAACCCTATCTGCCCACATTACAAAAAATACTTTTTGAATACAGATCTTATCTGTTTGCATGCTAACCGGCCATTGTCGCGTCTGACGCTTCCCTTCCACAAAGGGTCAAACACAGACGCTAAATTGAATGTGCTGATTGGCCAGGAGTCCGCGCCAAATCTCCCACCCCCCTGAAAGACCACATGTGCAAGCCACAGGTGTCTTTCACAGCTGCCGGGTTCAGCTATTAATGCATGATGCTTAAAATGAAAAGTAAAAGTAATAAATTTGGATGACTCTATAATTCCAACAAAGACTTTAAATAATGAAAAACTATTAGATTAAAAGTTTCAAAATGAAGTTAAAGAATTTAAATTTAAAACATATATTGCTTACAACTTTGGTTATGATTTACATAACTTATAATTACCATAAAACCCCACACTTTCTTATAATTAACCATTTGATAGTAATAAAGAGAATTAAATTAGGCCTAGACAAGTGGGAAATGAAAAATGTATTTATCAGTTTAGTACTCTCAGTATCTTAAGCATATTAATATGTAAACAAAGGCAAACTAATATAATTTTATAAATGAAATGGTTGAGAGCTAAGGGCCTAAAATCCTGACCACTTTACATTGGGTAAGATAAGCCTTATTTAATATATTTTATAAACAATCCAAAAATATATGAACTGGTAATAAGATTTACATTTTATCATAACATTTAAATTCATAATAGTGACATACAAACAAGTTTTTTTTTGTGAAACACATAATCTACATAGCAAAATAGTTATAAAAATAATTGACATAAGATGATATTGGAATGTTTAACTGATGGATGGATTCATTTAAGTATAAAGAGTGAATACGTATCAACTATTGTCCAATTTTAATAGAAAGGGCCTTTCAGAGAACACAAACATTTTTGCCGCGGTCATGAATAACATTTTACAATATTATTATTGTTATTTTATATGAATTGATAATATCTATTAAAATTGAAAGCTGTAGGTCACATGACTTGATATGCTAATATGTGAAAGAAGATCTACAGGATAGTAGATTTTCTAGCTGTGAGATAATGCCCTTCCTATGAAAATTTGACTCTAAGTAGCCATATTTTTAAAGCATTCTAATAATAGTTATACAAAAACACATTTATGTGGCATTTTTTTGTTAAGTTTTTGTGCGTTAAACACATCCATTTAAAAAAAGTAAAGTTATGTAACACTACCAAAGTAAGATTCTTAAAAATGAGATTTTTATCTCAAAAAAGATAATGGGTGAGTACACTTAATTTTATTCTAGCTCAAATAATGATTTTTTCTAAAATAAAAGTAACTAGTCTTGATCTTAATGAAATACTACATGATTGAATAATATTTTAAAGGACTATTGTCTAAATTAGCAAATGATAAATTAACTGTTTTGGGTCTAGTTTATTATTATTATTATTATTAGCACCGCGTCTTACTACCCGTTCGGGTTATACGCACTTACGCTAATGTGTAATGGTAGGGTGATTGTGAGATGAAATGAAGGACCTACAGTTTAACGTGGAATCCGAACCACGGTGGCGGCCTGGCATTCCACACATTCACAAGATGTCTTGTCAGAGGTGTAGGAAGGGTTTGGAAATCAGATAAATCTGTGCCGGGACTGAGGATTGAACCCCGGCCGCCAGCACAGAAGTCTGACACCTTACCCCTTGACCACCAGGTCACCCTTGGGTCTAGTTGATGTGGGTCTAGTTGATGTGTGTCCTAGAATTATATTGGAATTAGCAACTAATAAGCAGTGTGGTAGATCTAAAATATATATTTTAAATCTAAGAATTGAAAGCAGTCTTTTGAGATTAAATCTCTTTAAAACCAGGTGTTCAAACAACTTTCAAAATATTAATATTTTATTTTTTGCTATCTCATACAGAGATTGTGATTATGACGAATCTGAGTTTTATGTGCCCTTGAAGCCAAGATGACCGTGGGTCTTGTAAATTATGTGTGTTGTTGGAGCTACAGCTGTATCGGATTTAACTTAGTGGATTTAATTCAAATTTGGTATTTAGATTTTAGGCCTATATAGTCATACTTCGAGTTATCATTTTGATTTTGACTCTAACCCTCAAATTTAAAGTGTGGTAATTTACTGATAAATGGTTTTTTTAAGTTCAAAATCCTTTAAAAATAGTTTTGAATATTTTGTTTGAATAAAAAGTGTTTATTATGATTAGAAAAATAAATTTTTATTTTTATAAAGGAAAATCTGTTTAAGGGTAGTGTACTGAACATTTATTTTTAAAATTTTGTCACTTAATTTAATAAACGTGTTATAAAGTTTGTACGATTGTCTCAATTTTTTTTTATCAAGAAACCCCTTGTAATTTGTTGATTAACAAACTGTTGGGTAGCTCCTACAATTTTTTATTATTATGAGAAAAAAAAGCCTTTCACTTAGTGCATTTATTGAGTTGAAACTAATAGATTATCAAACCTTCAATCAATTCAAAAGCTGTAGTTATTTTTATATAAAGTAGTCTAGGAAGCTCGACCTAATGTGGACTGAGATTGTGTTGAGTTAATGAAATGTCGAGTTTTACAAATGAACTTGCAGATGCATGTTTACTAAACAAGGATGAATCACAGTACAGTATTGAATATTATAGGTACAGTTGTAGTGTACTGTAGTATTGTAATGTGCAGTAACAGTAATATAGTACAATACTGTACATATAATATTGTATTGATTCAAATAACACATTACTGAATTGGAAAACTAACAAACACAGCACTTGTAAAAACACCACAGCACGACTGTTCGAGTTACACAAATAAACTGAAAGGTTATACAGTTAAATGACCTTGAATTGTGATGACTAGCACCAACAACTGTGTGCACACGCACGTCGAGTTTCAGAGACTCTACTATAGGCCTACCAACCTTAAAGAATGTCCAAAACGATGTTTATGTGACAAAAAGGAATTGTTAATTTAGATAGCACAAATGGTTAAACTACAAATAAACAATAGCATTAATAACAATTTATTTTTAACAATTCAAGAGATTTAAAGTTTGAATCCATCTTTAGCTGAAACTAATGGTTCAGATATCTTATGATAATGTAAATAAGAATTTGATTTTTAATTTATTATTCACGTTGATCAATGTCTCCGAGTATTGTATTATTAGGTATAAAAATGGAGATACACATTCATAGGATACAGTTCTATTTCCAAATTGTTTGAATCAACATTGTTTAGAAGTTCTTTAACATCATCGTCGGTGATGTTAGAATGTTTGTGAAAAGTGAAGCTCCTGAGCCGTGGACAATTGAAAAGATTATTAATAGTCTCTTTGCTTAGAAAGCAACCGGCAAATAAATTATTCAACTCTTGCATGGGATTCGACCCCAACACCTGCGCTATAAGTTGATCAAGACAGCCATATTGCGATGCACATTGAAAGTTCAGTATTTTAATTTGTTTCGCACATGTTAGAAGGATGGGAAGAGTGGTGAACGGATTCCAGCCATTCCCCCAGATATAAACACACTGGAGACTGTAAAATAAGTTTTGTTTTCTAGGTATGGTATCTCTAGAACCATTCATTTTTACCGTCGTCTCTCGCAAGTGAAGTTGTTTCAATCCCGGGCAGCACTGTCCGATGACACACACTAGTTTAGCACTGATATTGTCACAATGTAAACGAAGACAATGCAGTAAAGGACCTTTCACACCGAGTAAACTGAAAAACGAGTCCCCGATGGGAAACATAAGCAGTTCGAGAGTGGTAGAGTTAATGGTACTCTCCGCTAGCGCGTTTAAGATCATCACATGGCTACCGACTGCATTCTCGAAGGTGGGGAAACACAGGGAAAGGTTATCTAGTTTGGGGCAAAGCCGCGCCATCGCAAATATATGGGAAATATCCGGGTGCTGGTCTATGATTCGTCGAAGAGATAAAGTCTCCACATCATCCATTTCTTGCGCTATCACCAAGCCCATATCATTATACGAAACAAACTCTATATTTGGCAAAGTTTTTATCAGTTGCCTTATACCGGATTTGCTAACCACGCGTCCGGCGCTCTGGCTACGGATCATCTTGTTCATATAGATCACTTTGAGTTTCTTACATTTGCTAAGATGTAAGAGGCCATTGTCAGAGACAAAGAACTTAATCTTTAAGGCATTGAAAAGGTTGTTCCCGTCCGCATATGTGTGGTCCGCCTCCATCTTTGATACTATATCTATTTGCTCCAGTTGGGGGCAACATTTCCCGACCACTTCGAGAATCTCATCAGTACAAGCAAGGTAAAGGTCTAGCACGACCAGGTTGTTGAGGCGACTCAGTTGTGTCATCCAGAACGAGTTGTCTCCACACACTTTGAATTTATAGCTTTCATGGTTGACGATAAACTTCAACATATTTCTGTGCATGGAGACGGCAGTGAGAATGCGATGGTCATTCTTTAGATTTGTTTCGGCCACAAATCTCCTTGTGTCCCATAACTCGTCCAAAATTGTGCTCGGGAGGTTGTACGCGAGATACTCCTGAAATACTACAATCTGCTCACGACACTTGTCATGATCGTAGTTTCCATATCTTTTTTCCATGGTAAAACAAGCTTCACCAATCAGATTTAAGACATATCTTATGGAGGTTTTGTAGAGACTCCATGGTTCCTTTCGAGGAGGCATCACTGACGTGAAGATGGGGTGTTCTAAAAACAGAAAATAAAAATAATGACTATCATACACTCACATTGCTTGACAAATCAACATATTAGTTTTAAAAGCTAAGAACCATGTGTCAAAAATATGTTATGTTAGATTGACAGAGTTAATACAATTATCAGTGTATAACCCGGAATACATATACATAGGGATTCCACCTTTCCAAAAATAAAACGAGGAAGTATCAGTGCTTGAAGCAGGACCTAATATCAATTTTCAGCATTATAAGGTAGGTATTAATAAATGCTTTCAAAGGTAGATCCATGTAACTGAATAGATAATAGTAAAATATGTTTTTTTTACAACCCTTCTTTCGATTTTCTTCTCCAACGAACTTGATCTGTGCCAAGTTTGAATTAAATTGGTACTGTAAATGCATTCAAGAGCTAGTTTAAGAAATATATCCAACACAGACAAATGCAAATAAGTGGAGTTAAACAGAGAATTCGTTTCGCTCGTTCAATGAATCAAAACACCCGTTTCTATTGGGTTTTACAATCCTCTGACAATATGTACTATAACGTATAGACGGGGAGCCTACTATAAGAGCGCGCAAACAAAAATTTCCCACCCCAATTTGTTATCCCCCTCTCACCTAAGCAGGCGCAGAGCGCCCCCTAATCTCGGGGCCCAGTACGACCACATTGTTTTCACACCTATAAGGGCGGATCTGGTTGGCAGTAAAGGCCAGTCTACAACCAACATACCCGCTTGTCGGACTCGCAACTACGCAATCGCAAATGCACTCGTAATTATGCTTTTATTAAATACAAAATAGACTGTCTACAATGAAAAGTCGTAAAACGTAATTTCAACCAATAGGAACAAACATCTATGATGACTATAAAAGTCAAATTCATATTAATGTTTTCAAATAAGAAATAAATATTTAACTGGATAAATACACGATTTTAATTGGAAATCCTCTATTCATTACTATACATTTCCAAGCGTTTTTGTCATAGACCAAATAACTTCAAATTATTTGATTTTAGTAGTCCATCCATATTTGTTTTTTGATTGGCTGAACGCAAGCCAACGCAACTACATAAACACAAGAGAAGGACAATGTTCATCTCCTCTCGACAAGCTGGTCCGACAGTTCCGACATACGATTGTTTGCGTAAGCTATTGTAGACAGACAAAATTACGTTATTGCGTAGTTGCGAGTCCAACAAGCGGGTGCGTTTGGTTGTAGACGGGCCATAAGGGGTGATTTAGTCGGACTCCTATTTTCCCGTTTGTTTAGCTGGATGTTTGTAGCCAACATATCCTTAATTTGGTACATATATATATATATATATATATATATATGTATATGTATGTATGTATGTACATATATTGTACCGTTTGTGAAACCCACGCATTACTACTTTAAATGTAGGCTTAAAGGAAATGTCTTCACAGTGACCAAAATGTAGACATAACCTTAGTTTAAAGGGTTATTCAACCATATTTTCTTAATAGTGTTAAATTACTCACCATATGAACATTCTTATCTTAGACTATCCTTCAAATATTTACTGATAAAAATAAGATTTGTTTTTGTCATTTATTGAAATTCCAGAAACAAATAATATCTATTGGTTTATCTTTATTTAATATCTATGTCAACAACTTTTTTCTTTACATTCAATGAGAAACTTGGCCAATTTAGCCAACTTGTGTTAATGTCATGCCACGATCTAGTAAAATTAAGGTCTAATCACAAAACACAAAGAATTGTAAGGCAACCATATTTATTTTAAAAGAAAACATTCATGTAAACCTTTTTTTAGCCAATCAGAATTTTTATGGATTTAAATAAACAAATAACATAAGTTAAATTCTAAATAATATTTACGGATATAGTTTGGTGCGTTTAATGAAAAATAAAACTTATTAAGTTTTTATGTACAGCGATACTAGCACAGTCTTTCTTCTTATGCGGCTCATTATACAAAGCTTATTGCTCTGGGAAACGGAAAGATGGAGACACTGCACGGGAATTTAGAGAAATATGGCTGTCTAGTCAGGTAAGGATACTTAATGTGTACTTTATAAATGTCTGAAACTATTTTGAAAGTTTATTAAATCTAGTAATTTTTACTATCATTATGTGTCTTATATTCTCTCATTCCTTTGAATTAATTTTATGCATGAAAAATTGGAATTTTAGCCCACAATTAAATATTTTCTCAACTAAATGTGGGTTCGGTCGGTGTAGGCCTCGAGGTCTTTGAATTTTTAAATTTTATTTTCTTGATTAAATTTGTATAGTAAGATTAATTTATTTTTGTATAGTTTAAAATGTTCTTAATTTTAAACTCACGTAAATGTTGGGGGCTTTCTTGTCTTTATTAAGAAAATATATGCCCTGAAGAAAAATTCCACATAAAGGTGAGCCCTTAAAATATATATTTTTGTAATAACTTAATATATGTAATTTGACTCGAAATAAGAATTTCATTTAAACAAGATGAGCACACTTCTTGTTTGACTTAATTTTAACAGACCAATATCCTAGTGCTATGACCACTTAACCTACTTTGTGATAAACCTAATGTTAGTTTTATGTAGTCCCCATTGTGTACACCCAAGGGAAATGCTCTTGTATAGTTAAATCTTTCATTCTCGTCTTTCTCACTCATTCATCAAACTTAATTGAAACGTGCTTTAGTGGAATTAGAGGAGGTATTTCCTTTTAGATATATTTTAGTGCAATGATAGTGCCTTGAATCTTTGTACAGGTCAATTTTAATAGAAAGACTGTTTTAGAAGATACAAATTATCTTCGTCGCCATAGTTAATAACACTTTACTACATTATTAGTGTTAGCAATACAGATAGTATGGTATCTGTCAAAAGTGACAGCTGCAGATCACCTTAGTCCTACTTGATGTATGAGTATGATAAAGTAGATCTAGTAGCTTTTATAGCTGTATTTTAAGTATGGAAATTGGACTCTATGTAAACATAAGCAGTAAGCTACATAGTAGGCCTAGTACATGCACAATTTCAATGCTAAAGTCACAAATTCAACTCATTGTTGATATCTATAGTTGTGTGCCATTCGCTGATCACAGCTGAGAAGTTTGAAGAAAGATTGGGAAGCGAGGCTTGATTGTAGCATAACAAACCCTGGTTCTTTCTCAAAGGGTAATTACAGAAATCACAATTTAAAAAAATAGTTTGCTGCTTTGGTTTTGTTGAAAAAAGTGGTCTTGGGCATTATTAATATACCTAAAGTATTCTAGATAATTCGATGTGGATGGAACTGAGACTAGATCTGATTACCAATAACTTAGATTGTATACAAACACTGGTAAAATTAACAGAGAAGGGTAGCTGTGAGCCTGGTCTATAGAACTGAGATTAATGGTGGAAGGGTTGGTTGTGCTGACCACTTGATACCTTCTCTCTGCAAAAGTTGGCACTATCATCACAAACTGACGGTGACTGCTTAGTCTGTATAACTCGATTACAGGCTGACACCATGTAGGTTTTTTCTAGAGCTATATATGTTTTATAAAGTGTAAGTTAGTTAATCAATAAAGGTCCAGCAGTATTTGTAAGTTTAAGTTTTTTTTGTGATTTGAATGTCCTAAATTAAAGGAGGTATTGTCCATATTGTCTTGCTTACTAGTCTAACTATATATTATCTGTAAAAGTGTCCTATAAACTCTTTATCAGGCTTTCTCAAACCTAATATAAGAGATTATCAGTTTTTGTAATTTTTTTCCTCACATATCACTGCCTGTTCAGGCTTTATGCTCATGTTTTGGGGACAGGGCCTGATTGATATCTGCGGGGGGCCCCAGGGCTGTTAAAAAGTTTAAGGTCTCAACGTTAAACAAATATTTTTCATTTCATAATTATCATTTTTTTCTTGACAAAATTAACCTTCAAAAGTTCAATGTCAAAGGTATGATTTAAATTAAAGGAACTATTATCACAATAAATTATAATTATGTGTGGAATGCCAGGCCGCGACCGTGGTTCGGATTCCACGTTAAACTGTAGGTCCTTCATTTCATCTCATCAATCACCCTACCATTACACATTAGCGTAAGTGCGTATAACCCGAACGGGTAGTAAGACGCGGTGCTAATAATAATAATATAATTATAATTCCATATGTAGCCACTAGAATCGCTCTGTTCTAGTTGTGTTGGCTAGGTTTTTAAAATCACAGTCCACAAATTTTGTTGCCATTATTAAGTACCTTAATAATGTTTTGTCAGAAACTAATAAAATTGGTAAAATAAGTTATAATGTATATTTTAAAGATCTTATCATGATTGCAATCTATGAACCAAAAGAGAGAGATTTTTTTAAATTGTAATTGTTTATGAAGGGCCTGGGCCATTAGCCTTTATTGCCCTCCCTTAAATTCAGACCTAGTCAGGGGTTAGGAAGGCTGAATTTAGGGGAAATGTACCCACATTTGTACTAAAGAAGGATGTTATAACCATTTATAAAAATCACCCTCATTACACTAGACAGGGATCTTAACCTCGATCACCCTGCCATCTGCAGTCCTGTCTATTGCAACAGTGCCTTTACCAGGGGTCGGCAACTTTATTTTTATAGGGTCCGGCGATCATCCATTGTTTCTCCACTCTACTTTGATTTATTTTTATTTTGCCTTTAGGTAACATCTTATCTAAAGTTATTACTTGGATTGAATTTTCCTTAAAATACTTTCTAGAAAAAAATATAGAGAATAAATAAACATTTTATTATATATATATATATATATATATATATTTTTTAGCATCGCGTCCTACCACCACATTTTTATATCATAACTATTTAATTTTTCTATATCATTACCGATTATGACCAATGAAAATTATTTTGGTTACACTCAAATATCATTCAAAACAACTAATCATAATTATTTGCATTTTGAAAAGATTCAAAGATCAGCGTTTAATGACATTGTAGTTTTCTTACGTGATCGACTGAAAGTTACTGCAAGATCGACCAGTCAATCACAACTCTCTTTGCTGATCCTCTGCCCTAGGCAAGTGCTATTATACCTTTTTTGTTTGCGTACCCCCAAATATAATGTCACTTTAAGTTTGTACCCCCAAAGCTGTTGGTGTATAATGCAAGCTATCAAAGCTGTGGAAAGGTGAGGCAGGGGGGCGGGGGGGGGGGGG
>CABFVZ010002487.1:33584-70819 GCA_902151445.1 Timema monikensis | reverse complement strand
TATATATATAAAAAGAGCCTTTAACACATTGAACACCACACCCGGGTGACCTGGTGGTCTAAGGGTAAGGTGTCAGACTCCTGTGCTGTGGGTCCGGGGTTCAATCCTCTGTCCTGGCACAGATTTATCTGATTACCAAACCCTTCCTCCACCTCTGACAAGACGTGTATTAATCACAACTTGTGAATATGTGGAATTCCAAGCATCCACCGTGGTTTGGATTACACGTTAAACTGTAGGTCCTCCATTTCATCTCACAATCACCCTACCATTACACATTAATGTAAGTGCGTATAACCTGAACGGGTAGTAAGACGCAGTGATAATAATAATAATAATAATAATAATAATAATAATAGTAATAATAATAATAATAATAATAATACCACACCCGGGCTAGTGTAAGTATCTAGTGTTACCATGCCCGAGCTACACTCGGTTCCTCTTTTGAATGGTTGAATGGTTCATAAAAAATACTAGGTGGTAGCACTTCCCCTAAGTTGTGAAAACTGAAATGTAGCATTGTGTGTGCAAAATTGTTTTGCTCTCTACCACACTAAGTCAAATTGTTGTTAGGCCTACATGTAATTTTTTTCATTTAATTTGTACTTCATTTATGATTATTTTTTCTAGCTTTTTTAAAAAATGTGTACAAATCTTTTATTTTATTTTTTGTTTAGTAAATTTAAAAAAATGTTTTATGTACAAAAACTACCACAAAGTTTTTTTTTATTCTTCTTTTATAAAACAAAATAAAGTCCATACAAAATCTGAAAGATCATAAATGACTAATAAACACACACACACAAAGTATTCTCACAGCAAAAATCCCAAATATCAAAAATGTGGCCGGTATCTGACAGTTCACCATGTAATTGCATGCTGGTGTGCAATGGGTTAGTAACTAAACTCTAGAATTTTTTTAAATAATATATTATTTACAAATATCTGCTTTAGAAGTAATAGCTACACCCTCACAATGCAACCCTTTCCAGCTTAGAGTCTGTTCATGGTACGTTTTTACTTGGATGACAATTTAAAAATCACATGACCCGCCTCTGTGACGTAGTTAGCTAACGCACTTGTCGTGTTGAGCTTGACTGCTGAGGACGGGGAGATCGAGGTTCGAATCTCAGTCGGGTGAACTGGGGGTGGTTTTTCCTAAATGGTTTTCCACTCTCCCTCCACGCAAACACGGGTTCACTTCCTCTATTCAAACTTCCCAATTCCTAATCCATTAGCGTAATTAGTACTTAAAGCGTATAACCCGAACGGGTAGTAAGACGCGGTGCTAAATATTATAAAAATATAAATAAAAAATCACATGTTTAGGTTTTGGGTTTCCAACACTTGTAAAAGATCACTGTTATAAGTGTTAAGTTTTTTAATTACCTGTTATATTTTACATTTAAAATAATGTAAATTTAAGTTCTCTCATACTATTTCATTACTCTTAATAATTTCTTTTTATCCAACTCGAAACAATATTTTAATCATAATTAAAAGTACTTATTGTTTTGGAACATATTGACTTTGTGTAATACATAATACATTATTTTATAATTATTTTATCGTATTTCAAAGTATTTAACTGAATAAAATATTTTTATCCACTGTGTGGGTGCATCGTTGTAAAAAAACTTGTTTCTGTCATGTCCAACAACATGGTTTAAATTCGTTGGTCGGCATTTTGAAGCTATTTTCATTAGACCTTTTGTAGAAGTGCTGTGAATAATTTTTTTTAAGTGGAATAAAATGATAAATAAGCTTTTTGTTTGACGTCAAATAAAAATATAAATAATATTGGCCTAAGCTACTGTGGTTAACTATCTCATTCATATATCATCACCTCTTTTTATTATAGTTATCCAAAGTCATAGATGTCATCTGTTGGCGTAGGGATATATTAGGGACTATTTCTAGTGACTTTTTAAGCTGCCATCTAAGTAAACTAAGGTCGTGAATAAATTATAGTTGGTTTCACCAGGAATGTGGATTTAACAACTAAACAAGAAAGAGAATACAAAGTTTATGGCCTGTATTATCTTCTCATTACAACTGCATTGGAAAAAATTGTGATTGAGTATTCATGGATTTATATCGAGAGTATTTAAAAAAACATTATTTAACATAAATACCTAAAATTGACTCAAACCAAGAAAATATGGACTTTAAATCAAACATAGCAAAACATGACCTATAAAAACATTTCCCAAACTAGGTGGATCATGTACAGAGTTAGCGTAGCTTAGTCCCTAGCGTGTATGCCTACTGATCCAAGGCACCTGGGTTTGATTACTCACATGGCTTAAAATTTATCATTGGGGAAATATAGGTTTTCCCTCTCATGGTGATGAATGGCCAAGAGACGGGATGTTGTGTCGGTTTTACATTTATGTTAGTTTAAATTATGTGTACTGATATGATCAATTGGTTCAGAAACTGCGGTAAATATCTCTAGTCTGTGGGGAAAAAAACATGAGACATTATCACACCCCTCTCAAAATGGCAGGTACAATAGGATTAAAAATAAAATGGCATTGATTAAGGAATTGATTATGATGATCATCAATGATTTCCAGCCTGTGGTTGGATCACTTTAATAAAATGACTGCATCTACCTCTCTTTCCACCACTCTTCCTCCTTAAATTAATTTCATTCTTCTCCTCTCACTTGAACATTTTCTCTTATCTGCTCCTCTCATCTCTTTCTTGGCCTCCCTTGTGGTATTTTCCACCATATATGTAATTTCAATCATCGACTATGGCATCCTTACCTTTTTCCACCCTCATTACATGTCCATGCCCTGTCAGAAGTGATGATTTGATCAAATAAAACGTTTTTGGGGTCCAGATATATTTATTCTTAATTTTATGGGTGAAATTGAATCTAAACTCTTAAAGTGCTTTATTTAAAGCAAGACATTCAGGTCACTGAAGTGTCACACGTTGATTGAGTTGTCCCGATGATTTGATTGGCTTGCTAACAAGTGTTGGAATAAAAACCTTTATTAGACTTGAGTCTCTCTGGAGAAATAATTTCCTTCTCCATCTGGGACGAATGACGAAACAAGTTATTTGAACAAGAGATAACGGCTGTTGAAACCACACCCGAAACATTTGAGGTAGAGATGGAATCCTTGAATCCCTCAAATCCTTAAGGATATTTGGGGATTCAAGAAAATATTAGATTCAAAACTTAAATCCTTAAAAGATTTTTTTTCTTGAATTTTTGAATTGAAATTTGTTTTGAAGTTCAGACCCCAGACCAGTAATTTATCACTTAAATGAATGTGTGATTGTTGTAATTAATGGATTACGATTTTTAAAAAAACCATTTATTTATATGTATTACATTTTTAATTCCTATATGAGGTTCATAGTTTTTGCCACGATTAGGATTCAAATTTGATAATCGTGATTTGAAAGTAAAATGAAGATTTAGATTTAAGGTTCGGATTCGTAGTACATAGTGGATTCGACCCAACACTAGTTCATAAACACAGCTCAAGTCAGTAAACATTAGTTTTAATTCAATTCAAACATTTTGTGCAAAAGCCATTGAAACAGAAATCAAGTTGTGTTGTTGTTGTTTTTCAGCTTGAAGAAGAAGACTCATGAAGGGTGTATTCCGTTAGAAAAAGTTAAGGTCCAGAGAAGTGTCATACCTTCTAAAGACAACCCTCCGCCCGAGATGAATGATTGGCTTTATCAGTTCCAGGTGGGTCGCTACTCGGAGAGTCGCAATGCATTTTTTATGAACGAGAAAAGACCAAGGAAAGTGTGTGCAAGTGGTTTTTTTTTGTACACGGTTGTGTTGATAGGTGTTTTATTTTTTCATCATATATGTTAAATTCTGCATATAATATACTTAAATAATTGTGTAAGATTAGTTTCATAGCCAGGGGCTACATCCATTACTGGTTTCAGCCAGTGGCCTGGGTCATATTTTCCACTTTCATCTTGCTAGGCCTGTCATAGCTTCATATGCCTTATAATACTAGTACACTAGTGCACTAACCATGATATAGTATAGTCATGAGTAATGAAGCACAAATAAATGTAAGAACACAAACACTTTAATATTTTAATGGTATGTAGCATTAAGACTAGTCAATAAATTGGACATATAAGTAGTTTGGGTTGACACCTAATAGTATCTTTCACAACTAGGGATGAACTGAACACCAAAATGGGCTAGCCACTTCACTGTCCACTTGGTTTAACATGCTACTCTTGCAATAGACTAGACTGCTGATGACAGGGAGATAAAAGTTTGATCCCAGTTGGGTTTTTTCCTAAAGGGTTTCCCATTCTCTCTCCACACAAATGAAGATACGTTTCCTCTAGATTCAACCTTCCTCATCACTAATTCGTTAGTGTAATTAGTACTTAAATGTATAACCTGAATGGGAAGAAAAATGTGAAAAGACAATTAAAATGTGCTATTTGTAAATACACAACCTCGATCCTCTCGTGTTCAAACCACAAACTGTCAATGTTCACCAGTGTCCAAGCTGTCAATGTTACTTGCATAGAGCACACCTGCAGGGGGAAATGGACAAAGACAATGATTTGGCTACAATATCAGAGTGTATCGAGTGCTGTGTTTGTTGTAGAGATGGTCCAACGCTGAGCGACTGTTGGCGATAGATCAGCTCATAGACACTTGCGAGCCCACTCAGGTGAGGCATATGATGCAAGTGATCGAGCCGCAATTCCAAAGGGACTTCATCTCATTACTTCCAAAAGAGGTCAGTTTGAGGAACATTTTAAAAGTAAATAAAAATAAATGACTTTAAATCTTGAATTTATTCTATTACAAACATCAAGAGTACAGTAAAACCCCACGACTCCGGATAGTCTGAACGCACTTTTTGGAAAATACATAATAATGTAATTATAGTCGTTAGGGTTTAACTTAAGTTTAACTTAAGTTGATTTTACAATTGTCTGTTAGCGCTAACATATACGAAAAAGTTCTTATAAAGTTAACTTGAAATCTACCGTCCGGTTAGTTAACATAACGTCCACATTAGCAACATTAAATATTCCACCATATTATTTTCAAGGCTATTATTAAAGTGAGGTTACATTTATCATCTGAAATGGGTAATTTATTATTTGAGGAGATGACCTTAAAGATGAACTGCTCTTTTTAAGGGTCCTAAGATTTTTGAAGACCAAAGCGACTTAAAACAAATAAAAAATTTCTAGAATTTCATGAGAAAGAATTGTTTTCCTTTTTTATTCAAACAAAAATACAATTTCAAGAATTTTTGAGGTGATTGAACACCAAATAGAATCACCTAATTATGAGGATTATCAAGGACACTATATGTTCTTTGGTATAGTGTTTCTAAGCACTCATAACTCTGTTTCATAAAACTATCTGTTGAACGTAAGGGCTAAGGAACATTTTTTGATTTGAGAATGGCGGGGGTTATTATGTTGGCTGCACAGTTCCGTATATATAGAATATCTACATTTATTTTTTGATTTGGCCCACCTAGCATTTTCACTATCCTAATGTGGTCCTCCGCTCGATAAGTTTGGGGACCCATGCTCTGGGTAATAAATTATATTTTTAATTACCTGTTATAAGTGTATGCTGTATTATGTGTCAATATATATATACTGTGTGAACTGTTGCACAATTCTTGCAGATTATATTCAAGATTTTCAGTGAATATATGAATCAAGCCTTAGAACACAATCAAGGATAAATCCTGAGCAAATACATGTCGACTGTTTGTTGTGTTTTTTTCAGTTAGCATTATACGTTCTTTCCTTTCTGGACCCGAGGGACCTACTCCGTGCCGCTCAAACTTGCCGCAGCTGGCGTTTCCTAGCCGAAGATAACCTCCTGTGGCGGGAGAAATGTCGGGAAGCGGGCATCGAGGAGGTTCGCGAGACTGTCGCCAGAAAGCGGCAGCGAGGTTCAGCTTCTACTGTCACATCTCCTTGGAAGGTTTGGGAATCAGCTTTTTGCTTCACTTTGTAACACACTACCTATTAGGAATGGTCAGGGTTTCTATGCACCTGTAAAACACAGCTAATTATAAAAAAATTAATACTTGTGAATTTGAGACAGCTAGCTGCAAGCTTTAAATAGTTGAAGAAGAAAAGGCCAACCGAAAAACAAGCACACCAGTTTGAACAATTGTTTTATCTCAACCATTTTCCTTATTTTTTCCTCTTTGTAACTTTGGCATGTATAAAATATCTTATATACAGGGGGGTGTAAAAGTAACTTGATTCTACAAGTAGGTTAAAACAAGATCATAATAAATTGGCAGAAACATTTATAATGCCAACATAACATAAAAAAATTATCCATTTTTGCTGTACCAAGAATTGAGACGAAAACTATTATGCTGCAGTAAAGTTTATACAAGTTAATTTAAATCTTTTGTTAAACATTGAATTCATTTGGGATTACTCATTGTCACATGACTTTGCACCACCCTGTATTTCAATGTAAAGGTCAAACACAAATTGCATTAGTTTAAAATGATAAACCTTATGAAAAATGGTGCCAAATGGCTGTATTAGATTAGGCATTGAAAGGAGGATAGAAGGGCAAGGCCTGCACACTTGACAGAAAACTGTAGGGCTCAAAGTACTAATTTATGCTGAAGATGTATCTTGAAAATTACATAATTACGTGTTTGGTTGTGTTTTAATTGTGAACTTTTAAACCTACAGTTTCCTGATGTGTAGGCCTTTCCCTTCTCCTTTCACTATTTAATTTGATGAAAAATGGTATTTCCTTCTGATAACCCTGGAAAAAGCAAGGAATTTTGTATTTAGAAAATACAATAATTGCAACCCTTAGAGGCTATTAATTATTTGGTACATGTCTAAACTGTGATGTCTAATCATGTGTTTGTCAGCAACCATAGGCTTTAATTGTGTTTACAGGCTGCCTTCATGAGACAGCATGCGATCGAGATGAACTGGAGAATAAAGCCAATCCGACCTCCCAAGGTCTTGAAAGGTCATGACGACCATGTAATAACGTGCCTGCAGTTCTCTGGAAATAGGATCGTCAGCGGTTCAGACGATAATACTCTCAAAGTTTGGTCAGCGACCACAGGAAAGGTACGCTATTTGGTCATGTACAGCATTTCAATACCATGTCTACCATATTTGTAAAAATAAAAGTTAACAATTGAAAATACTCGCTAAGGTGGTCCACTGGTCTAAGGATGCTACTCACAACGACTGCCAATGTAGGGGAAGGGGTTAAAATCCTTGTCTGGTGTACTGAGGGCTTTTTATAAATGGTTTTATAATTTCCCTCCATGTAACTGGGGGTACACTTTTTCAAAAGTCAACCTTCTTTATCCCTAACACGTACAACCCGAATGTGTTGGGAGAGACAGTGTTTAAAATAAAAATTCAAATTTATGGCTGGATGACGGGAAAAGATGGAAGTTGTAAGTTGAGGAATCAAGAATCGGAATCATGATATTACAAATTTAAAAGGGGTGTGAGAAGCTTCGTAACTTTGACTTGGCTTCAAAATAAATGTCAGCTTTGACTTCGCTTCGGAAAAAATTCCGACTTTTAACATTTATGAAGCTTCGCCAGTAAAAATATCAGCAGCATAATCATCCGATTCCAGCCTGTAGCTGGGTGAGTTTATTAAAATGCCTCTATCTTACTCTCCTCCTTCCTCCATCCTTCTATAGCTTTATTATTGAGAGATAAAACACTCAATTTATATTCAATCATTGTAATTCTATGCTGTTATGTACATTACAAATTAATATTTATACAGAAAAAAAAACCAGAATTAATTTACTTGAAAATTGTGATAGCTTAATGTATAAAATTAAGGTGATGATGATGATGATTATAATGACTACAAACAATTGTACAGTAAAGCAATTCTAAGTGATTTTAGTACGTACATAAATATCCACATAATAATTTCTCAATCATAAAACAACTAACAAAACATTATTTGAACTTTGATTCAGTTTCGAGATTATTTCATATATTCAGTTTGAGTTTGCTTAGAATTGAAAAAGTGCACGTTATACACCTTTATAATTTGATTAAAGTTGTAACCCTCGATTTCAATAAGGATATTCACGATTCAAGAAAATTTCAAATTCAACACTCAAATCCTAAAAAAAACTTAAATTTGTTTTTTGAACTTTATTAATGATAAGGAAGAACGTTATTGTTAACATTTAGTTACTATTTGTATCATTTGGTTACTATTTGTATTGTCTTTATTCTATTATTATTTATACCTCCTCTTAGGTTAGTAATGTTTGTCAAGATTCAAGATACGAAGGTAAATTGGAAATTTAGATTTGTAAAATAGTGGATTCAAACTGATTCTAAATTAATACATAATTTTTTAAAGTTCGCTATTTGCCATTCGAGTAGACTCCAGTGCATCTTGTTAACCCTATTGTGATGTCATGTCCCTGGTTTGACAGTGTCTGCGGACTTTGGTCGGGCACACGGGCGGAGTGTGGTCGTCTCAAATGTCCGGCAGTATCATCATCAGCGGTAGTACGGACCGTACGCTCAAGGTGTGGAACGCAGAGTCTGGCCAATGTATCCACACCCTGTACGGCCATACCTCCACGGTTCGCTGCATGCATCTGCACGGCAAGAAGTAAGGAACACGATGTGTCATTGTGTATTGTTTGAAAATGTGCCGTATATACTGGGGCTGTGGAGTTGGTACGCCAAGCATTCAACTCCCGACTCCAACTCCTCTATTTTCCTATTGTCCAACTCAGACTCCTCCTGAAATTTCTAATGAATATTAATTAGTAATAACAAATTTACTGCAGTAAAATGCTTTTATACAGATTAATCCATGGGAAGCTTCTTAGACATTGTAAATTAAATTTAAATAAATTTGTGAGTCCAAATTACAAATATTGCTCCTAGAGAATAGAAAAAGTTTTAAATCATAATGAAATAGTTAATATTGTTATAATATTATAAATGTTTGTTTGAATCCAGAGCCAGAGTAGGTATTTTTACTGACTTCGACTTCTGACTCCACAATGCTGGTATGTGCACTGTACAGTGTGGCCAGCATACCTGGTTAGTGATTAATATCTCAAGGAAAAACAAAGGAATTAGGTAAAATGTGGTAGGATTGCTATATTATAAGTAGAAAAATAAAATATTGGATAAAAGGAGCATGGAAGTGGAGGCCATGGAAAGCATGTTAGGTAAGAAACAGGATAAGGAGTGAAGTTGAGACAGTAGTGGAAGCAAGACTGAGATGATGAGGATGGATAAAGAGAGGAGGTCAAAGAAAATGTTGGAAATCAAGTATGTAGAAAAAGACCGCAAGGGCAGCCAAGAAAGAGATGAGACAGGGTGTCGACCAATACTCGAAATATACTTGATTTTATTTTTGATACTGAAAAAATATTCAGCCTTTATACATTGAGTGTAATGTTGAAATAACCATTTTGAGACCCCTGATATTATTTGACTACTGATCTATTTTGACCACCCCTCAATTACTCCCCCACTGGTCTATCTTGTTTGCCACACTATTAGATGACCTTGCAGTGGGGATGTTTGCCTCACTTGCTGACCTTTCTATTCTCAGTCTCTACACTAAGCCCTCCCTCCCCCTTACATACTAGTGAAAGAAACAAATAACTGTTTTGACTGCAGCCAACCTCCCCCTTACCTCCCTCCCAAACTTTTTTTTTTCAGCAGTAACCATTATGAGTGTTGAATTACTAGTAACTGCTCAAGTTCAAACACCACTTCAAACTATTGGTGTACCTGCCTGACCTTGACATTCCACTGGCACAGTATTTGTTGTGTTCTTCACTTCATCTCCCCCTCTCTCACTCCACTACCCTCTTGCTCTCCCCCTCCGCCCCCCTCTAACCACCCAAAATAAAAACTACAAGTGGATTGTGAAAAGAGTAAAGGCCATTGTTCTTTGTGTAAAACTAACTTTGATATAAGTAACATGGGAATATCTTCAATCTGATCTCATGCCAAGGGAAAGAAACATGTTGACAGAGTGAAAGCTGCTAGTGGGAGCAAAAAAATATTGGACTTTGTCCCCATGGACAAAAATGCAGTGTCATCTGTAGGCCTACATGAAGATGTACATTTTAGTGCTAATGACCATGAAGTAGTTTTGAAACTTGAAACTAGATCTAGTTATTCTATTCAGATCTTTCTTGTCAAAATGAAGTTTCTCGTGCTGAAATATTGTGGGCTATTAATCAAGTAATGACACATTCTTCGGCTAGAAGTTTTTCCGATAGTGATATTGCCCAGAAATTTCAAATGCATAAAGATAAACTTGGATATGTCATTGTGTATGGACTAGGTCCTTTTTCAAAAACAAGCTTGCGAATATGGTTAAGCAATGCTCATTTTATTGTATTTCATTTGATGAGAGCATAAATACTGTAGCTCAGAAGACCCAGATGGATGTTGTTCGCTTCTGGAGTGAAAATGATATTCAGACAAGATATTTCGCATCTTGCTTTTTAGGACATGCAACAGCTCAAGATATCTTATTAATGAACTTTATATCTGCACTAAAAGACGAGGGCTTGGATCTAAAAATAATGCTTTAAGTTTCAATGGATGGACCAAATGTAAATCTCAAATTTTTTAAGTGATCTCAAAAGTTACTTGAAGGAATATTCTCCACAAGATCCTGAGTTACTGGAATTTGTTCTTTACACATTGTCATGGTGCTTACAAAACAGCACATGCTAACTCTAGTTGGACTATTAACCAGTTTTTGCGCTCACTATATTGTTTATTTAAAGATTTTCCAACAAGACCTGCAGACTATCAAAGAATAACAAGATAATCTCTTTTCCTGATGAAGTTTTGTTCTATCAGATGGGTAGAAAACTCAAGGATGTTAGAGAGAGTAATGTCAATGCTGCCATATTTAAAACAGTATTTTTATTCCAGCAAGCATCCTTCAAAATCTGATAGTTTTCAAACACTAAGCAATTTTGTGAAGTTATGAACTTCTGACATCAAAGTTTCGATTCATGCTGTCAATTTCACTCGAGTTGGAGCATTTTCTCCCCGAATATCAGATCAATCAACCTTTATTTCCATTTATGTTTGCAGATCTAAATTGAGCACTTGATGAACAGAATTGTAAAATGTGGTGTAATGAATTCAGCAAATATTCCCAAAAAATGGTTAGCAGTTGATTTAAAGAAACAATCCAACATGAATTCATTCTATACTGTAGATATTGGGTTTGCAGCATCAGCAGCTTTGAAAGGAATTAAATATATCAAGATATTTCAGTTCAGAGGAGGTTGTTAAAAATTCCTAGTTGATCTCTGCAACAAACTTTTACATAAGTGTCCTTTACAAGGGTGCTAGTTGTCTCTCTCCTGCAGTCATGCTCAATCCATCTGTTAGGACCTATAGGATAACTTATGCATTAGAAGTCCTACTAGACAAGAAACAACTAACTAGCATGCAAGCTGATGTTGTAAAAAGACACTACTTGGACTTTGTATCAAAGCAAGAAATTAGTGACTACCTTAAACAATTCACTTCAAGTGGTGACCAGCTTGATAAGTTCTTTATGAATATTTTTATATACAAATAATTTCTATCGACATAATATTTGTTGGTTATTTTTCATTGAAGATTCTGTATCTTTATTACTATATATTTATTATACAAATTCATTATCAAAAATATAACTTGTGGAAAGTATTGACTGTCAAGGGATGGTAGGGATAATAGTTAGTTTTTGTGGTAGAGTAAACTCCCTGGCAGTAATCATTCTTTGAAGTTGCACCATCAAGGCTGATTACTTGTACCTCTATAGTTCTACGAGTGAGGTGAAATGACCTACCAATTTTGCCAGGAGAGGTATTTTCACATACCTTCCAGGGTTTTTTTTACATGCCACCTGGAACCGACGGCTCTACTTGCCCTCCAAAGGATGTTGAGCTATGATTTTTTCTAGCTCAATAAAAGCCTTTGGCCTCTGTTGGGTTCAAACCCACAAACATCGGGTCTTGAGGCGAACACTTTACCCTAAGACCACCTAGGTCGACGGTGGTATAGGTCATTCATGAAATGTAGTGTGTGTGCGTGTGTTTGCGTGTGTTTTAAAGATGGGTCGGATCCACCTTTTTTCAAATCAGAAACTTGATTTTGCCATCAAATTCCTAATTAATATTTGAATTTTATAACATATTGTAAGCATAAGTGTTTAACTTTCACAATAATTAGGATCTTTTCCTTCACTTCTGATTTTGTTTACATTAAATGGTAAATTAATGATCTGGGGTTTGGATGTTAGGTTTTCCCCATCATTATTTTGGTTTTAACCACAAGAAACTTTTTTTTAACTATTTTAATACCTTTAAAAAATAACTCAAACTTAGTACCTATTTAAAAAAATGATTAAGATTTGAGTCTTGAATCCATGAATATTCCTTGTGGGTTCAAGGGTCCCATCCATAGTGTATCCTAGTATATCCTAGAATATATGCGTCGATACTATAACTATGAAAGACCTAGTCCTACCCTAACTTTCTATCATTTTATGATCTGAAATAGGGATTGTTTGTCTGCGAGTAACTTTCATATATGCTGAATTTCTTAAATATATATATAGGAAATACTGGAATTTAAAAACTATAGTCAGGTAGACACCCTGGATGAGAGGAGCAGATAACCGAAAGTGTACAATTTAGAGGATAATAAGGGTGGAAGTATAGACAAAGATGGAGGCATTTTACTAAACTGACCCGGCCACAGGCTGGAAATAGTTGTTTAGAATATCCTCGAGCTGTGAAAGCCTTGGAAGAGTTGACATTGCTTGTTAGTCTTCTTCAGCTCATAAATGTTTGGCTCTGGTGGCTAGGCTATAAGGTAAAGAGCGTTTTACACAAAGAAGATGGTTGCTTTGGAAATGGAGGAACTGTTTATGGTTGGTGGATTTGGTGTGGACTATGGTGTTTATATTTCCTTTTGAAGGTTCAGTTCCGTATCCAAGAATATGGCTTGGTGTTGTGAAATGCGTCAGGTGAATCTATGTGTGCTATGGCTATTCACCCTGTTAGGAAACTGTAATAAATTAGTTTCGGAATCTATCCAAATCATGACTATGTTGTCAATAAATCTCATATGTCAGCGGTTGCAAGGATTTGGCTGTCAAAAAATTATTTAGTTTGCCCATGAAGAGGTTAACATAGGAGGGGGCCATACATGTGCCCATTGCTTTCCTCGTATTTGGAGCTAGTCTCTGTCCAGGAAGCAGAAAGTTTTCATTTCAGGTCATACTATCCTAAAATACTTAAATACCTTGAAAATTTAATAATAATCTGTTTTGTCATATTTTTTAATTGTGAAATTTGAGGCCTATCCTAGATAGCCAAATGCTTCCACAGAGTTTTTAATCTACATTATAAAATAAAGATTCTTAATGGTTATTTGCACTTTTCAGGAATAAACCAAATAGCCCATGCTATTGTAGATGATAAAAACAATTACAAAATAAACTGATTCAAGGTATAAAAAAATTAATTTGGTATAATGATTTATTAATTTATGGAGTTTTTTCAATAATTTATCTTTAAAACACTTAAATATATGAACACAAAAAATCCTATAAAGATTTACCATGATGTCACAGGTAGAAAACGTTAACAGCCTTGATTTTATCACCCGTACACAAGTGTTTATATTAATATGAGGCGTGTCTTGTGTCATCAGGGTTGTGAGCGGATCCCGGGATGCGACGCTGCGTGTGTGGAACATTGAGAGCGGAGAGTGTCTGCACGTTCTTGTGGGCCATCTGGCAGCTGTACGTTGCGTCCAATATGATGGGCGGCTGGTTGTCAGTGGTGCCTACGATTACATGGTGAAGGTGTGGAACGCTGAACGGGAAGAGTGCCTCCACACGCTGCAGGGTCACACCAACAGGGTCTACTCGCTTCAGGTACAGTCACTGTCAAAATTGTCCTGAACACTACAATTGATGAATGTCAGCTTTACTAAGCCTGTGAAAGTCCTTGATTTTCAATTTTTGAATCAAATACTAAGCTACAGGTTTTTTTTTCAACATAAAAAATTAAAAATACTATCCTAACGTTACTTCGATTTCGATAACATTTGATATTTAGGGTGTTTGAAAATTATATCTACAAATTTAATCCTATAAAAAAACTTTGGGTTTCTTGGGTCTACATTTCCTTTATTGGTAATTATGTGTGTGTTGGTAGATATTTAATTTCATATCAATATTTTAAAGATAGTTTTTAATTCCTTCGCTTAGACTTTTTACTAAGCCTGTGGGAACCTTTGAAGTTTTGAATATTAATATTGGAA
This sequence comes from Timema monikensis, assembly GCA_902151445.1. Classification (NCBI taxonomy): domain Eukaryota; kingdom Metazoa; phylum Arthropoda; class Insecta; order Phasmatodea; family Timematidae; genus Timema; species Timema monikensis. The sequence continues at coordinate 56,473 of CABFVZ010002487.1, read as the reverse complement.
GATTTGAATTTGAGTCAAAATTTCAAAACTAAATAAATCCTAAATTCAAACTTGATGTGTTTAGCTCAAAATTCCATTATTTAATTCAAACTTAATAGATTAATATAATCAGACCGGCAACCAGTTGTAAGGTAGAGTTAATAGAGAAATTAACTCGAGTTTTAGATCATAAAGGAATCACATGGGATATATTTGTTTGTGACAGAGAATATCTTGTATTAAAAAAAAATAGCTATGTCTACCTTTTTTTAAATATTCAACCTTTGCACTAAGATTAAAAAAGTGGTGTGATCTTTATTTGATTTTTTACCATTTGAGGTTAGAGCTATTAATTACATTATTTTTAGTAAACCAAAAATGTTTCTTAAAAATATTTTTGAAAATATTTAGATATTGGATTGGAAACAATTGGAAAGAATTATTCAATTCTGCACTGAACCTATTTTTATAATAAAGTATTCGATCCCATTCTTTTTGAGCATGGGATTCGACAATGACTTGGCTCATTTTTTTTTTTTTCAGGCATGAGATTCATTTCAGACTTTAATCAAAACTATTTTTTAAGGTGACCTGGTGGTCTAGGGGGTAAGGTGTCGGACTTCTATGCTGGCGGCCGGGGTTCAATCCTCGGTCCCGGCACAGATTTATCTGATTACCAAACCCTTCCTTCACCTCTGACAAGATGTGTATTAATCACAACTTGTGAATGTGAGGAATGCCAGGCCTCCACCGTGGTTCGGATTCCACGTTAAACTGTAGGTCCTTCATTTCATCTCACAATCACCCTACCATTACACATTAGCGTAAGTGCGTATAACCCGAACGGGTAGTAAGACGCGGTGCTAATAATAATAATAATAATAAACTATTTTTTAAAGGAATGATATTTCATTAAAATTCGATTTGAGTCACCTAGTCAAGATAAGGATTTGATATCAAAAGTTATGGATTCACACAGGCCTACTTTAAATATTGTATAAAAGTTGTAAAGATACATTTTGAATATCCTGTACTCGATTTAACTTTGAATTGTGGAATTGAACTTCACACAACATATTAGTTGTATGTGTTTCTGTCCTAGGTTAAGTTAGTTTGTAATAAGTTTACTCATCAAATAAAACTCCTGAAAATTTGACTGGGTAGCTTGTAACTAGTTTATTCATGTAATACATTATCTGACATTTTGACTGGGTAGCTTGTAACTAGTTTATTCATGTAATACATTATCTGACATTTTGACAGGGTATATTGTAACTAGTTAATTCATTTAATACATTATCTGACGTTTTTACAGGGTAGTTTGTAACTAGTTTATTCATTTAATACATTATCTGACATTTTGACAGGGTATCTTGTGACTAGTTCATTTATTTAATACATCATCTGACATTTTGACTGGGTAGCTTGTAACTAGTTTATTCATGTAATACATTATCTGACATTTTGACAGGGTATATTGTAACTAGTTAATTCATTTAATACATTATCTGACGTTTTTACAGGGTAGTTTGTAACTAGTTCATTAATTTAATATATTATCTGACATTTTAACAGAGTATCTTGTAGGGGTGTGGAAAGTACACTTTTAAAATTTGAAGCAAACTCGTTTCAAAATTATGAAATATTCTCGAAGCCAAATCGAAGTTCAAGTATTTATGGTTTGTTGCTTTATGCTTTGAAAAAAAATATTTATACTGTGTTTAGTTGTGTAACTTAATTGACTAAAATCACTTAAAAAAAAATTATTGCACTATTTTTTTTTGGTAATATTTCATTCTAATTTGATAAATCCAGTTACAATCCCAACATGCAATTCTTAGAGACCCTGATTTGTGGTAAATAAAACGTTTGAATTTTGTTAAATAAAAATTTGTATTTCTGTATAAAAAATCGTTAAATAAAGGGCTGGATCTTAATTTGTGGAAAATAAAAATCCCGATCTGTGGTAAATAAATCTATTGGATTTCATTAAATAAAAAGTTGTATTTTGGTAAATAAGAAAATCTCTAAATAAATGATTAGGTCCTGATTTATAGTAAATAAAGTTATTGTATTGAATTGAATAAATTTGGATTTTGATATGAAAAGTAAAAGAAAGTATTGGGACAGAGTGGTGCGAGGGGGCTGTAAATTATAACAAAACGGCTTTAATATATATTTTTATGAATATAAAAATTACAGCTAAAAGGTTTTATGTTTTTGACCATTCCTGGCTTGCTATAAACACAAGTATTTAAATAATATCTATCTAAAAAAATATATAAACGCCATCTGTTGAATATTTGAGTTTTATTTCAAAAATACATAAAATTTAGACATTTTAATTTGTCACCTATTAATCTATTAAATAATTTTCCATTTAACAACACTTAATCACACTCAAAAATAACATTACTTGATTGTGTTGTAAGATGAAAAACGGTCTAGTTCGAGGACCAAAGACATGAAGATAAAATTATATCAATATAGCTTAACTTAAGTGTCTTCTTCTCTAAATATTTTCTTTGGAAACAAAAAAGTATTAGTTCAAACACTTCTATTACCAATAATCTTTGGTTTATGAGTTTTTTATTTTTTACTATATTGTATAAGCACAGTTGGTACTTTTATCTTTCAGGCAATTCCAGGATAAAGATAAACGACAAAGGTTTTTAGTGTTAATTCACACTTAAATCAACAAAACTGAACATAATTCGTATTTAAAATTCAAAAGGGTCAATTTCACGAAAAGATTTGGTTTTGTTTTATTTCGTGATTCTATTATTATCTCAAAAATATTACAACTCTATTTAAATATGTTTTGATATTAATTTTAACGTGCTGGGTAAAACGTTCATAAAACATATCTTGTGAAATTTCGGTGTCTCTGGCAATTCTATTACTTTAGATTATTTCATATGAATATTTATTTGTAATATGTATTAGAACAAATAAAACTGTCATTAAATGAACATAAATTGAATATGTTAACTGTCACTATTTTTAGGGTCAAGCTTCACTATCATTGAAGCCAGATTTTTTTTCTTCTAAGTTTAGTCGAAGGTAATATTATTCTCAAAGCAATTAATAGCTTCACACACCCTTAATAACTTATAATTAGTGCACTAATTTACTAAATGTTGCCACAGTTTGATGGTCTGCATGTGGTGAGCGGCTCTCTGGACACAAGTATCCGGGTGTGGGAGGTGGAGACTGGCGCATGTCGTCACACCCTCATGGGCCACCAGAGCCTCACCTCAGGCATGGAGCTACGAAATAACATCCTTGTGTCGGGCAACGCAGACTCCACCGTCAAGGTTTGGGACATTGTCACAGGACAGTGCCTGCAGACGCTCTCGGGTAAATATTTCACTTCTAGTGTTAGCATGTGTGTGCTCCAATGGGGGGATTTTTCCATATTCAAAGATATTGAATTTGTCTTGGTGTAACATTATGGGGTGAATAGAGACATAATATTAAATTACCCGCATCGGTGGTTAAGCGTTCTAATCATGTTATTCTTGCATTAGACTGGACTGCCGATGACAGGGAAATCAGGGTTCGAATCTCAGTCGATATTTTATAAATGACTCCACTCTCCCTACACTCAAATATGGGTACACTTTCTCTAAATTCAACTCTCCTCATCCTTAATACAAATCATAGCTAGTACATATGCATGGCATGTAAGTCAAATTGGCAGTAAGGTAACACGGCTTAAAATAAAGCTTACACTAGGTGCACAAATATTATTTGAACTTGACTAAAACTTTGTACTTATTCAAACTAAAACTTGAAGGGAAAAATAAAATACCTGCTTGCATACCCTAATTATAAACAGGAGCACTACTATACTCTCTGGTTTCAGGACCCAACAAACATCAGTCAGCGGTGACTTGTCTCCAGTTCAACAGCAGGTTCGTCATCACCTCGTCAGATGACGGCACCGTCAAGCTGTGGGATGTTCAGACAGGTTAGAATTGGTGAATCTTTTTTGTATCAAATTGATTTTTTACTAAAGTAGCTCAGATATTGGAAACAGGAATGAATAATTATCAAGGATGTATCCATCAAATCATGAAAGATATTAAAGGATTTAAAGATATCAAATTTGATCTTTAATTAAAATAAATTAACACTACATGGTGTCTCTTTATCCTGTAACAGTCGATATTGATTGGTTTCTGCAGGTGAGTTTATCCGCAACTTGGTGGCGTTGGACAGCGGTGGTAGTGGTGGCGTTGTTTGGCGCATCCGAGCCAACGAAACAAAACTGGTATGTGCCGTGGGTAGCCGCAACGGTACAGAGGAGACGAAGCTACTCGTGTTGGACTTTGATGTCGAGAGTAAATAGTGTTGGGAAACGTTTGCAGGCGCATCAAAGATAACGATAATCGCCACGAACTTTGTAGACCTGCTCGCAAAATTCAAAAAAACGTTATTCATAAGCAGATCTTCTCCCTCCAAATATTTGCTTTGGTGTGTAATCTGTTTAGAGGTAAGCCTGGGCGAATCCACAGTTTCCAGTTTATATTCGAATTGAATCTGAATCCCACAGTTTCCAGTTTATATTCGAATTGAATAATCTTTTTAAAATGAAAATGTTTTTAAGTCTGAATATTTCTTAGTAATAATATTTTGGATTGAATATTAATATTTTATAATTAAATTATATCAAATTCAAATGTACATTTATGCTAAGCTACAGGAATTACTCAAATTGAATATATTAAGTATTCTCGCAAACCAAATCGAGGTTTGAATATTTTTTGTTGGTTGTTTTATTCCTGAAATATTATTTGTGCTATTTATATACACTAAAATTACTTGTAAAATGTTTTATTGCAAATTGTTTGTAACATTTTATTTTATTCTGGTAAAAGCCATTATCACAGCCTAAAATTCAACTACTACTGATTTTGTCCATATGAATATTGTTTTGTTAGTTAAATAGTAGCTCTGAATGGCAATAATTTTCTATAAATTAATTATTTTGGCGTCCCGGCAAAGATTTATCTGATTGCCAAACCCTTCCTTCACCTCTGACAAGACATCTTGTGAATGTGAGGAATGCCAGGCCTCCACCGTGGTTCGGATTCCACGTTAAACTGTAGGTCCTCCATTTCATCTCACAATCACCCTACCATTACACATTAGCGTAAGTGCGTATAACCTGAACGGGTAGTAAGACGCGGTGCTAATAATAATAATAATTATTATTATTATTTTGGCTGTCATTATTTTATTTTTGAAGCAAAGTCGAAGCTGATATTTGTTTCAAAAGCAAGCTGAAACTCCGAAGCTTCACATACCTCTATTATTAAGATTTGGAATTGACTACAAATCCTAACTATATTTTGATTTGAATGAACTATTTCACACAGGCTTACTTAGAGGGATTAGGGTTCCTGAAATTAGCCACATAGGAATGTGAGAAATTGTGTTCAATAAAGATGTATAAATGTGTAAGCATCATTGTGTGCATGAACCTCTGTATGCATCTTGTGGAAGATATAGAAAGTTTTTTTGTTATTTCAGCGTGCTTGTATATTTATTGTTCAAATATTTCTCTTTCGTCTATGACTAAAAACAAAGTTTGTAAAAAAATATAATTGGAAGCTGTTGCATTTTATTTACAGGAACTTGTTGTGTTTGTATGATTCGATTTTTTTGAATTGTTTAGTTTTTAATAATGGCAAATTGTTTGCATATTTCTTCGGATATTAGTTTCTAGAATTTTTTTAATAAAACCAACCTCTCCTTAATTTATGTGTTTATTTTTTTTTACATTTCAGAGCTGCCAACATTTATGGGTTTTCTGTAGTTAATACAGAACTTCAAGAGTTTCCACACACTTGTAAAACCAGGAAAAAAATATAGATATTTTAGGGGAAAACATGAAAAAACAGATCTTTTAAAAAAAAAATTATACCTTCGCATAGGGGGGAAAAAAAGAATCGAAGAATTTAAATGCACACACCCCAGTGTTGACAAGGTATAAATGTAGAGCATGTTTAATCTGGTTTTGCTGTGATGAGAAGGTTTGGTTTTGAATCACAATTGAGGTTGTTTTTTCCTTAAACGTGTCTCACATTCTCATCATACTAAAACAAACTGTATGTTTGTATAAATATTTTCTTGAGAACATAAATACCAATCACAAGCATTTCAAAAAGTGTCCGTGCACATTTCATATGCCCTCCAGATGAGGTTTGAAGAATAAAACCTAGGTCAGGGCATTGGGCTGTTCAATTTGATTATCCATTTCAATATGGTGTTGCTCAACAGGATTTTTATTTAAGAGCTCATCTCAAATTAAACAATTGAGTACCTGGAACAAATTTTTGGTATTTGGACATATATTGCAAGACAGACTTCTTAAACCATGTTTATTATTTATGAACATAATGTTCCAGTGAATATTTAATATATGTTCTCTCTTTTACTTGATCACCAAAGAAAATTATGGGAAATATTTAAACTTTAAATCCAATGAGAAATTATAGAAGAAATTTCAACTTTAAATCCAAAGAGAAATTATGGAAAGTATATAAATTTTAAATCCAAAGAGATGTTAAGACTAGTAATCATAAGAACAAGATATATTTCTTAACAATAAAACTTTGTTTAATGCCGAGAACAAGTCTTCTGTTCAAAGAACTTTTATTTAATTTTGTCAAGCACATCTTATTACCTGTTCAGGTTAAATGTAGAACCGAACTGTTAAATACTTTTCACTTTGGACTGTACCTATATGATTTTTGATATAACGCGTCTCCTTTATTTTCCCACCATATGACCACGCCACTATTCAAACCAAAGTACCTTAATGGTGGTTAGTGTATGAGAAACTTCGGACTCTTAGCTTAGTCACATCTCCTTCACTCACAATATCCTTTGCATCTTTGAAACGTTTCAATGGAAGAAGAAAATGTGCATATATTATGAACAGATTTGAAATATTTCATTAAATATGACACATTTCAATATAAAATCATATTTAGAACAGGTACATAAACAATATTTTAACCATTGGTTAAATGACACACAATCTAAACATGGTTTAAATCTGATGCTAGCATAAAATAGTAAAGTGTACTTGGTTGTGTTTTATAATTTATTTTTCCAAGCTGCACTTAAAGAATAATTTAAAAATCAAGAGTAATATTTTGTGACAACAACAAAAGGGGTGAGTGAGTAAGGGTGGCGTCACCCCCCCACCCCATTGTTGCTGAAAAAAAAACTTGAATGCTGGGGAGAGCTGAGTTCTAGAGTTTGGAAAATTTAAAATTAGTCCATGCCACAGTACTTTCAACTATGAAAGCTCTTTATCAGAGGCATTACAGACAAATTTTAAAATTTCCCAACTTTTGATCCCTACTCTTCAAAAATTCCAGACTTAATAACTCGTCAAACATTGAAAGGAAGAAGGGACTGTAATAAAGTGGGTTACTAGCAACGTTGTCACTGCATACTAACTTTAAGGCTATGAATAGACACTAGTGGGTGGAAGAGGATTGGGTAGTATTTAAGTTGGATCATTTTATAAAGCCTGAAGTTATTATGAGCCAAAAATGGTTAGTTTTCTTACACCCAATAATTGGGAATGTCAAAATAACACTTGTAGCTTGAAAAATCCATCATTTACAATAACTTTAAAAAAAAAAATACACTTGCCTAAAACCCAAATTCAAGGCCTGATTACTAACTCAAATTTTAGAATTTTCTCAAGGAAAAACCATGAGATAAAGAGTTTATCTGTTTTCCCCAGTTTTTTTATTGACGTGGTAAAGGATGGTTGTAGGTAAAGGGCGAAAGGGAGTATACTCTTATAATAGAAAAGTAGTTCCATAAAACAATACAGAACAAAGCAAGTTGGTATTTGTTTATTTAAGGGCTTAGAACAAAACTTTTGTCCAAAACAAATAAAATACTACTTAAGTTGATAAGTTGGCTTAATTTTCTACAAACGGTAATACCAACATTAATTACTGAATACATAAAATAAACAAGACTTTTTCCTTTCGTTAAAAAAAATCTCATCAAATTCCATCGTGCCCACGACATTTATATTGGCGTAGGGAGAATATAATTGGGGGGTTCAAAATCTTAAGTTTATGACATGAGCTTTAGATTTGCTAATAAAACCTAAGAAATAAGAATAATGTTGCTTTATACATTAGTGGTGAAACTTTATTTGTGTGAGCGGGGAAGGGCATGGGCAAGTAACAAAAAAGGTTTTTAGGGACTTTTTACCCTCCTCTTCCCCAGCTAATGCTAGAAAATGGGATGCTCCTATAAGCTATTTGTAGTGGCCCTCGTTTGGAGAATTTTTGAAAATTATTATAGTCTTTTAGCGTATTAAAACAGCTTTTATATCTCGTGCTCCGTTAGAACCCCAGCAAATTTTTTTTTATTAATTTAAATATGATAGGGACTTATTTTGACCATATTCTAAATTTAATTATAAAGTTATCTTGATTCTCTAACAGATGGCAGTGCTAACTCAATTTGGGTCAAAATGGAACTTTACCATATATCCTTCATAGCCAAATCACTTTTAAACACAGATTTGGATTAAAACATTTGTATCAGCTGATTGAGATTATCCTTTCTAAGTAACCTTAGGTAGTTTAAATAACATTAACATAAATATGAGAAATTGTTGTTGAGAGGTGAGGGGGGAAACGAGGCCGAACTATATTTTGTGACAGGATAGGTCTGTGAGGTTTTTCTCCAACAAATTTTTTATTTCCTAGAACTGCTTAATTAATATTTTAATCAAACTTGTAGAGAGCGCCTTGAGATCGTACCGGCTGGCAATACATTATACATGACTGATTGGCGGGTCTGCGTCACTAGACGATGCAGGCGCCCAAGACTGAGTTGACGACTAACTCGACTATTTGACGAGTTCCGATACAGTCTGAAGGAACCGGGCGTTGTCAAGATGTTTTCATAATATTGTTTTGTGTGTTTCAGTTACGAGGTCCCCTCTTCGACATTTGGAAGTACCATTCAAACACGTGTGGTTCGGATTCTCATGACTTATTTTTGTCGTCGGGATATATGCAGATACATTGATTACGCTAATGTTGTAGGTATTAGTGAAGCAGAATAGACAAAACTGTATCCTCATTTGCGTGTAGGGAGAGCAGAGAACGTTTTTTTTAAAAGGAAAATCATCCTCAGCATACCCAACCGGGATTCGAACACCGATAGCCCCGTCTCCCACAGTCCACCCTTAATGCGAGAATGACGCACTAGACTTCCAAGGCAGGTGTTTTGATTCTTCTGTGATCACGATGTGAAATAATTTGGATGGAACTTTATGGGAAGGGGTAATGGGAGAGAGGGAGATTGTGGAGCAGGGGGGTTAAAAGGAGTGGATGGGTAAAAACGGGATATTCTTTAACCACCATTGTTTCGATAATCAAGGAATTTTAATATTTAAGGGTGAATCGTAAGGGGGTGGGGGATACGTATCATAAGCATTGGTAAAAAAAATGGGAATCTATATTAGGTAAAATTACGAGCTCCAAGACACAACTTAAGGAGGCTGCTTTCATTCCTCACTCTATCCGAAAATCCAGGCACACTATGTGTACATCCAGATATTATTCAGACACACTACCCGTGCGGCTATTTTATCTGGTTATTTTTTAAATTCATAGGCCTAAGGGCAAATATTAGGAACCAATCTAAGTCTAAAAACCGGAAAGAAGTGCCCTGGCCGTGCTCCATGGGGGCTGAGCGCTGGGCGTATGCTCGCCGGTGGAGGGACGACGGGCGTGTGCGAGGTCCCTCGGTTCGTGGAGCCATCTCGTGGCGGCCCCTCCAACTGGCCGGAGCTATTGATTGCCGCGTCCTCCCCCTCCCCTGCCATGATGTGGGGTCTGCTAAGCAAGAGAAGTAGGGCTCTGCGCTGCTTGCCTGCCTGCCCGCCTGCTTCACGGAACACTTGCTGGCTTTTCGGGGTTCTCGGGGGATATTGTTTGGGGCGTCTCCGTACCAAGGACGACAGAACGAGATTTGTTTTAAATATACCACTTGTAGGGAGGTGTACATAAAAAGAAGACACTAAACAATATTTTACTGTTTATTACAAAAAAAAAGTACCACTCCTTCGTTTTTACTTTTTCTCCGGGGTGGAAAAAAACCCACCGAAATAATTTGGCGTGTGCACGCAGAGTCGAAGAGATCTCACCTTAAAGTAAAACTAAAATAACTTTTTTTTTTTTGCTTAGTGAATATAAAATAAATCAACGAGGACCAAACGATAAAAAAATAGTAATAATACTGTCGTTTTTTAATCGGATTGTCTTGAAACCGGAGAAACTCTTTTGTGCGAGTGAGTGACATAGATAAAGTGACACAGAGGCTTTGGGAGGGAGTTACACTCAAATTACAAAGAAATAAAAAAGTCTCACAAAAAAAAAAGTTTCGTCTTCGAATCGTTAAAATCGGCCCCCAAAAAGGTGGGGTCCATCCATAGTTCCTGTGCCGTCCTTTCGCAGGCAACCAGCACGACAAGGTAAGATACATAATTATTCGTAATTAAAACATTCTGTTTTAGATTAAGTTGATTAATAAACCGGTGGCCCCCGGGGATTTTTAACTCAAGGCTGTCAAAAGAAGGAGGAATGAATATCTTCTAGGCTGTCTTAAAAATGATATCTTTTAAAATAATAACATATTTGCTTACGGTAAACATTGTGTACTATTTTATTAGTGTTGTTTAAGAGATATCAATAATTAATATATACCTGGCCAATACCTTAGCCTTTGCTCAGTCGATAGCGTGTCTGTCAATTGAACTAAGTGTCTCGGGTTCGATTACCAGTATGGACAGAAAGAATGTATCATTGGTGAAATATATGGTTATCTCTTTCAGAATGATAACTTGGGGGATGGATGTTGTGTCTGTTCTATATTCAAGTTAGTTTGTAAGTCGTGTGCTGATATAATCAGTCGGTTCTGAAAGTGAACTTTAAATACCGCAAATAAAAGTATCTAGCAAAAGTGACAACTGCATATCACATGACTTTACATATCAATATATGAAAGTAGATTTGGTAACTATTCTATCTGCCCTTTCTATGAAAAATAGAATAAAAAGATCTAGTTTTTAACTCCTTTTTAACGCTTTTTATCATTTGGCTTGTTGGTGGGGAAACTTTTTTTTTATCGTTTAGTTAACAAACTTTTTCTCTAAAACATTAACATTTTGTAAGAAGTCTATTGATAATACCTATCAAAAGTGACAGGCAAAAGTTACATGACTTGACGTATGAATACCTGAAAATAGTTTTAGTAACTTTTTCTAGCTGTCAGATAAGGTTCTTCTTATGAAATAAGGGATTTTGTATGAAACTTTGTTTTTTTATTTAATTAGTGCGTCTTAAAACACCGTGGTTAGAAAAATACTTGAACCTAGTAGTATGAATGAGGAGGGAAGCTTCAGAAGAAGTACACCCACATTTGTGTGGAGTGGGAATGAAACAAATCATTGATAAATATTATTATTATTTTTGTCACCACGTCTTACGACATATTTGGGTTTTGGGCATATAGGCTATATTAATTACGCCACTAAGTTTTATATGACTAAGGTAGGTAGGTAGAAGGAAATGTTCCAACGTTTTCTGCGAAGAAAAATTGGAAAAACTATATTTTTAAACATCCTTGTTACACTCAACCGGAATTCAAACCTTGATCACACGGTAATCCTGTCAATTGCTAGCCTGACTCCTTATACCGCTAAACCACTGGCGCGGCTATTTGCTTTAGTGGTCATACGGTCTAAGGCGTCACTCTTGCAAAAGACTGGACTGCTAATGATGTGGAAATCGGGATTCTAATCCCGGTTGGGTGTAGTCAGGATGATTTTTACTCAATGATGTTCCAATCTTCCTCTACGTAAATGCGTGTTTATCTCCTCTAAATTCAACCTTATTCATCCCTAACATATTATTGTAATTAGTACATATGAGTGTAACCTGAACGGATAGTAAGACGCGGTGCTAAAAAAAATAAAAACACTTCACTAATGTAGTGTACTTATCGTAGACCTGTATCTATCTATGCTAGACTTACAAACTAATTTAACCCGGGACAAAATACCCGTTACTATGCCCACGTAGTATTACAAAACTGTTCACGATTATAAAACTATTGTAATCACCTGCACCAAGGATTGAACCAGTTTCCTCAGTCACTTAAGTCTTCTTTCCTCATCTCTGTATCATATTTATAGTTTTATAAACTATTTCGTTCAAGCATTGTTTTTCCAGACAACTCTGAGGGGGACCTACTTGCAGACAGAGTTAAATAGGAAGACACTTTTTTTTTAACGTTATTAAAAGTTCTTTAAAACCATTTTCATACATTCAAACGTCGAGTCAAATGATCTGAAGCTGTCACTTTTGATTGATATTATTAACTCAATAAATATCTCGGTGTGGTCTAGGGGTAAGGTGTCAGACTTCTATGCTGGCGGCCGGGGTTCAATCCTCCGTCCCGGCAAAGATTTATCTGATTACCAAACCCTTCCTTCACCTCTGACAAGACATCTTGTGAATGTGAGGAATGCCAGGTCTCCCCCGTGGTTCGGATTCCACGTTAAACTGTAGGTCCTTCATTTCATCTNCACCACCGTGGTTCGGATTCCACGTTAAACTGTAGGTCCTTCATTTCATCTCACAATCACCCTACCATTACACATTAGCGTAAGTGCGTATAACCCGAACGGGTAGTAAGACGCGGTGCTAATAATAATAATAATAATATCTGGGTGGTCTGGTTGTAAAGTGATCGCCTCTGAATCAGATGTTTGTGTGTTCAAACCCAGCCGGAATCAATTAATTTTTTATTGAGCGAGAAAATCCGTAGCACAACTTCCTTCGGAGGGAAGTAAAACCGTTGGTCCTATGTCGATTGTAAGAGAACCAAATACCTTTCCTGGCTAAATTGGTAGGCCCTTTCGCTCTTACTCATAGAAATTCTAGTGTGCTGGTGTAATCTGTCGGTTCGGAAAGTACACGTTAAATATCTCAAATAATAATATTGTTAATTATTTATCCTCTGACTAAGAAAGGGAACAGATTTATTACATTAGCCTCACATACCAGAGTTCTCCAAATTCCCCAAATATTACTTTCTAAAAGGTTGTACTTTTACCACGTTAGTAACAATAATAATAGGGTCGCGTTGCATGATGGTCAGCGGGTAGTATGGTAAGCGCACAGGGAGAAAAACAATTGTATAACGTGGCAACATGACAAAACATTTATTGTAAATAATCCTTTTACTCTTTACCATAATTACAATAGAATAATAAAACTAAAGTAACAACCCCCTTACTATTTACAATAACTTGGTTAAGTTTAGGTTATGATGATAACTTGCTAATTCACGAAACTCAAGGTACTTTTAATTTTTGAAAAATATGCATTTTTTGTGGTTTTGCCATCATGGGGCAGATACCATAAATAATGGTGAGCTTTTGATGCGCAGTACACCTTGTGCACCTTTTATACACTGCAGATACAAAACTTTGACCTGTGAGCTTTTAATACGCAGTCCACCTTGTGCCCCTCTGATACACTCCAAAGCAGGTACAAAAGTTCGGCCTGTGAGCTTTCAGTACGTAGCCGATGCCTTATCATAAGGTCGGTGGGTCGCGAGTTTGACATGACTGCCTTACTGTGTATTCTCACGTTCGCCGAAAAACAAGCGAAGAACAGAAACTGAGTCACGTGACGTGCTCTAAACCAATCATAAGATTTCAATCTCATCAGCGCGAGCTGTCCCGCTAAAGTTCAAATTCAGCTCTACTTCATCTATTCTGCCTGAGACCTTCGGCATGGGAGAACCAATCAACTCTCAGAACCGACCATCTCAAATAATAGCGCATGCTCTGTAGCGCTAGAAGCAAGCAATAACCGTTAGTGTAAAACGTGTGTATCGATGATTTAATGATAATCAGTGAATAATCAGGACCATATTTAGGGTTAGCTACGAGAGACTCATCGGTGACCTGGTGGTTTAGGAGTAAGGTGTCAGACTTTTGTTCTGGGGGTCCGGGGTTCAATCTTTGGTCCCGACACAGATCTATCCGATTACCAAACCCTTCCTTCACCTGCGACAAGACGTGTATTAATCACAACTTGTGAATGTGTGGAATGCCAGGCCTCCACCGTGGTTCGGATCTGTAGGTCCTCCATTTCATCTCACAATCGCCCTACCATCACACTTTAGCGTAAGTGCGTATAACCTGAACTGGTAGTAAGACGTGGTGCTAATAGTAATAATAATAATAATAATAATAATAATAATAATAATAATACAACTACAAATTAGATCTGGGAGCGAATTTTTTTTCTCTCTCCCCCTCTATCTCCTAGATATAAATGCGAGAATATGTAAAGCTTGCATTATGAACCAACAACTTTGGAGGTAGAAAGTTGAAGTTAAATAACTAAATCTGGGGGTACGCGAACAAAATAAGGTTGAATATTATATTTATTAGATATAAAATAAAATATGTGGATAGTCAGCTATTATAAGTTTGCGTTGCAATGCATCATGGGTCGATATACAGCATGTGAATCTCTAGTAAATTCTGCTCTTTAATTTCGTTGAACGGGTGAACCAAGATTTAGACCATTTGACCGCAGATTAGTCTTTGTTAAACTCGTATTAAATGACCTCATTCTCTTCGCAAAGATCCCTTCTACGCTTCTATACCAGTTACCTTTCGTTTCTTGAGTATTTACTATTAATGATCAAATGTGTGGATTTCTGTACTTTTCATAGGTAGAATGTCAACTTTTAAACTATGTTTACAGGACTATCTATATATGTATAGGGTCATAGAAGATAGTGTTGTGTTCCCAGCAAGCAACAAACACATTTCATCGTTGAAAACTAGAACCTACACCACCAAATTATTCAAAAGTTTCCCCGATAGTTGTTCTTGCCAGTAGTCTCCATTACTGTTGAGCGTTCACATTACTGTAATATTTTACGTTTATTTAATTCAGTACTGAATTATTTAAGAAATATTTACTTGCGTGTTAGGGACGCTCAACACGTCTCAATGATTTCAGTAATTTTGTAAGTACTCGCAAATGAACGACGCAATGTGGCACCTTGTCCTGGCCTGTCGATACTAACACACGATACGAGTTTGGTGTGAACCAGCCTTCAGCTCGTGTCTGGTATCCTACAAAAAACCGTGAACACAGCGTAGTGATACACTCTGCAGTCAGTGGTTTATTTGTAGTAAAAAGAGTGACTATAACGGTTTTCGCTAGAGTTTTTGACTACTTGATTAAAAATGAAAGTTAACGATATTAATAAAACTGAAGGTTAAACTAGTTGGTAAGTCATGTGTCTATACAACAGAATGGTTCAGAAAGTGTACTTTGAATACCCCTGATAACGAAACTGATTTCCAAGTCGTCCCACAAGATCGTGTGAGTCCGTCAAGAATAGACCCGGCCGCGACAGGAAAAACGACCTCAGATCGATAAGAAACAACGAACTCTTGGTCCGAGATCCTTCATCAATTATTTAATAAATTGTTCCTTCACCGATCTCTTGATATTTCCACCGGTGAGTGACGTAATCCAGGGCGAGGATGGAGGGAATATTAGATCAGACGTTGATTTGTTGTGTTCTTGTGTTGTGTTCTATCGAGCGGAACAGAAAACAAATCTCGTGACACCAACAGGTTTATTGGGAGTAATGTTTCCTTGATCTTTATACTTCGATTGACGGAAAATATACACGTAATGAACGCCCTCCCCCTCCCCCCCCCCGCAACACCCAACAAGCGGGACTGTTTATAAATAAATTATTGTTATAGACACCAATATATTTAAAACAGCAAAATTGTATTGATAATAATAATTAAATTAATTTTACTAGAGTTGAGTTATTGAAAAATGATAGCAGACATCCTTACACCCTTCCCCCTCCATCCTGCTCTCTTCCTCCTACCCCTTCCACCCTGCCCCCTTCATCTCCTAACAACTCTACCCTGGCCTCTCTTCACTACTTTTTTAACCCTGCCCTCTCTACCCTGCTCTCCCCTCTCTAACTCCTCCACCCTGGCCTCTCCACCCTACTTTTTTACCCTGCCCTCTCTACCCTGCTCTCCCCCATAACTCCTCCACCCTGGTCTCTCCACCTACTTTTTCACCCTGCTCTCTCCACCCTGTCTTCTCTATCCTGGCCTCAACATCTTTCATCCGCATTTAATTTAAACACCGGCCACGAAAACACTCAAAACAAAATAGTTTGTCGCTGTGATATGAATTTAAAAATCTTTTACACTTTAATAAATAGGTAAACCAAACTTTTTGGAAGAATTATTTTTGTAATATTTTAAAATTAGGGCTTAATGTTACTGTTATCTACTCTGGAGTGTTCGAGTTTCGATCCAAGTGTCGTGATGACCTTCACTTTCCTCGGAAGAACGTGTGTCACGACGTGTGACCGAGGTGTTAATGAGTTGTCGGCAGGTGCGGGCGTGTGCGTGTGCGTGTGTGACCTGCATGCTAGCTATTATAAGGTCGCTATTAATATTGAGCTGGGTCACGGGCCGAACCGTTTCAAGCCACATTTTGAAACGTTTTCCTAATTAGTTTAATTTACATTTTTAAAATAATTACCTCTTACCAATACCTTTCTTTGTAATACACAACCTTGTGGGTCGAATGAACAGTGGTCAACATTGACAAAAGGTAACTATAGTTGGATTTTAGAAGGAAGGCCCTTTTAGAATATAAAAACTTTATTTTTTGGTCAACTTAATAGTATTTATCAAATATTACAGCTGCAGCTCACATGACTTGATATGAATAAATTATAATTGTTGCGGTAGCCTTTATAACGCAAAAAAAAACCTTCTTAGTAATTAAATCGGACTGTATATAAATTCTAGCTAAGTATAATTAATTAACACTATCGTTACACTTAATAATAAGTTTCATAAATTAAAAAAACTTCGCTTAGTTATTTATGAGATTAGATAAGACGTGAAGATTTTTTTTTTATTGACGATGAGTTGGCAATGATATCATTTCCAACTGCTTTCGATATTCTATTAATCTATTTACAAATAAGCAAAACCGGTGCAAATTGTATTCTACAGAATCAACGCTAACCCGATAGAAACCAAGAACAAGCTTTGATTCCATTTTCGGCAAAAACTAAAATGACTAAGATTTGTTGCAGGGGCGACTCGTGGAGGAGGGCACTGGGGCCCTCCCTTCAAAATAAAACAAATTTGGAAATGCATACCAACTTTCTCAAATTTTTTCATTACATAGTAAAAAACATAAATCAATCTAAACAATCGTTATATCTTTATCCTCATTTTATTGAGGAAATTAGCGAAACCATAATCGTGCCACCGCGTGACATAAAACGCTCGTATGTCAACAAGCTCTATGCTGGGCTTGATCAGAAGCGCCCCCGAGCTCTGCATGAGTCATACAGTGGTTGCCATGACAACCTCACGTCACTTTCTTCAACCTTCACAAGTTTTTGGGGCTGAGCTAAACTGTGGTCTGCTATCAGCTGCAGTCGTCTGGCTGGCTCGTAGATAAGGAAAGTTGTTGATTTGTTTAGTGTGTAAGTGTGACACGTTTTCGCTCGTGTTTTCGATTACTTTAGTGAATAATGAAAATTTCCGATATTTAAAAATTGAATTTTGGTTCTTTATCATTAGAAGAAGAGTTTGAAATTAAAAACAATGGAAGATCAGTAAACAAATCCTTCTTAAGAAACACCACGAGTAAATACAGATTAAGTGCTTTGACCATGTTGTCTATAAAACAGTCAATGATTCTCGAGATACCAGACAAAAACAAGATTAGATTTTTTTTTCAAACGATTAGGGCCGGTTCTTGGCCTATGCGAGTGGTACGTCCATAGGAGGCCCTCAAGAATTAGGGGCCCCACAGCTATCCCTTAGTTTTAATCGTTTAAATAAACCAATAAAATTGATTAAAAAAATGAGATTAGTTACAACAGCACCAGTTGTTCGATTAGTGTTTGTTAGTTTTTCCTTCTCCTTTAATTAATTAATTTAGTATTTTATCTAATGATTTATTATAACATTGTAATAAAAATGTTAAAACTACATTATCTTTTATATAAAAGCTATAGTAGGCCTAGATGCTTAATTCATAATCTATGAATAGTTTATTCAATCCCAAAATAAGACGTCAAACAATAGTTTTTTTTAAATAATTAGTTTAAGCCCAAATGTTTGTTCTATTTTCATTATCATATAAGACATCGCTATCCTAATATATTTGTTGTTTAGTCTGATTCATATTATCTAACTTGTTATGCAATTTGACTGCTCTAATATTTTATAAAAAATATATATGGGGCCCACATTCTACAGTTCACAGGGGATACATTTTGTCTACTGGTGTGTGTGTATTTAACGCTAGACTATCTTCGACTTCAAACCAAGTGAGTTGTTATACTCTTATATATAGTTTTTATTTACTTTTATTAATTTTTCCTTTTTTATACTTTTTATAGTATATTTTGTCAGCTAAATATAGAATGGTATAAGGTTGATACAAGGTAAACTGTTGTCTACCTAATTTAACAATTTTTAAGAGAGCGCCCGCCCTTAAGATTTACTCACGAGCCGCCACTGCTTGGTTGATAACGTCAAACTTAGAAGAGAATTATTATATTTCGAATCTCATTATCAGAATATTTTTTAATCTGCCTGAAATATTATTTATGAATGGAATGAGAGCGTCCAATAGCAGCGCACTATTAAACACAGTATTATTTTTTTAATAATGCAATTTATTTTATTTATAAATATGTTTATAGTTTAAGTGTCTGTATTATGAATTATAAATTGTTTTTAAAGTTACCGTTGAAAGGGGACCGAAGTGCTTCGCCAAATGGAATTAGACAATTTTCAATGCCCTCTTACTTCGTAATTACTATTTTTTAAAGTGTTTTTGTAAGAAATAATCGATCACGTAGTTATGTTATTTAATGTTTCAATATGACAATGACTAACGTGTTTTATAATTTTGTTTGTTAGCCGATCTATCTTGATATTTATATATTGCTAAAATTTTTTTGTCACCGTGTTTCACTACTCGTTCGGGGTACACACACGTAGTTATGTTATTTAATGTTTCAATATGACAATGACTAACGTGTTTTATAATTTTGTATGTTAGCCGATCTATCTTGATATTTATATATTGCTAAATTTTTTTTTGTCACCGTGTTTCACTACTCGTTCGGGCTACACACAATATATTATACATTTTTAATTAATGAAAATATATAGGCTTTTGCTGACTATTTGAAGTCTTCAGCTCAAAATATATTGTCAGTTACCAATAGGCTCACGACAGTGATTATTAATTAATTAAAGACTAACCCGCCTCGGTGGCGTAGTTGGCTAACGCACTTGTCGTGTTTATCTCGACTGCTGAGGACGGGGGGATCGAGGTTCAAATCTCGGTCGGGTGAACTGTTTTTTTCTTTTCCTAAATGGTTTTCCACTCTACCTCCACGCAAATGCGGGTTCACTTCCTCTAATTAAACCTTCCCAATTCCTAATCCATTAGCGTAATTAGTACTTAAAGCGTATAACCCGAACGGGTAGTAAGACGCGGTGCTAAATATTATTATTATTATTATTATTATTATTATTAATTAAAGACTAGAGATTAAGAAAGAAATAAAACTCTGATGGTGAATTTGTCTAACTAACTTAATGCTTCCTACTTTATTTAATTTTAATGCAAATAAATAAAAACAAATTTTTAACAAAGATAAATGTTAGGAAAAGTATATTAGCCATTTTTAGTTACCTTTAATTTTAACCGCTTGGCTGTCAGTTTCGGTTGAAAACATATTACGATAAAAGTTCAAAAGTTGCTGGGCCAGTGAGCCTTCAAAAACCAGCAATTCCAATTCTAACGTAATCCAGCTAGCGACGAAGTTTCACTCTTATCCTCTTAACGGTGATGTAGGTGTACCTCTCAAGTAGAAGAACCAAGGGGGGAAGAGGTATTAGCTCTTGAGTTAATCAGTGGCGTGTGTTGGGGTGAGAAAGAAGGGGTGTAAGAGGATGGTTGGGGGATGAAAGAGGGGGAAACGTTCCAACCAACCCCATTATAGGGTCGGGCCTAGTTTGGAATGAAAACAAACGAGAGAACGGGAGCGCTTCTTCAAGCTTGTCCGTCCTTACGACTCCAACACGGCGATGTGGATTTAAGGAGCTCACAAAACCGAACTTAGTGTGGAGGAGGCGGGGAAGAAAGAGAGAATGAGAGAAAGTGAAAATTCAATTTAAAGAAGAAGAAAAAAACGTCGTAGACGAGTCAGATCACGAAGTGGGACTATTGTGGCTAAGGGTCTTACGAGAGCTTACTTTGAAACGCCTGGATATATTGTTTTAATTTGGGTCTCGGATCACTTCATCCACACACAACCTTGATGAAATACATCGTAGTACTAAAACATATAGCTTTGTAGAGGATCCGGACCCAAACCAGTTGATATTGGATTTTAATCTTAAGTATTTCTACATAAATAGTGATTGTTCTATCTAAAAAAAAAACGGCAATGCTTGTTAATTTGAATGGTACTTATTTTGCATTCGAGCTTGAATATTTCCAATGTTTTTGTTCTATTTTATTTAACTCAGAAATTTACTCTACATGACGTGGTTTATTTTTATTATAAAATTTGTCATTTAAATGTAGTTTAAATATTCCGCTAGAAAAAATTAAGATCGGCTTAGCTTATGTTGAGTTTCACCTGTGAATCTAAGGATTTGAGATCAACTTAATTAACTTGGGCCCCGTGCACCACAACGATAAACGACTCAAATCTTTAAATTTGTTGAACCTGAACCAAACTTATCTACTAATAAAGAAGGGTGCCTAGTGAAAAAAAAAAAATTATTTTGGGAATAATATTAAGAACTTGAAATAAAAATAAAATACAACCACTCGGAGGAATGCACCCAGGCTTCCAACAATTGTTATAGACACATACGCCAAACATTAAACCATTTTCCCCCAACTCGTATTTCCCCTTCAACATATTTTCCAATACCCCTCATCAGTTCTTTGTTTGTTCTCACCTTGTGCTCAAGTCTATACGCTCCATGGAATGGCCACCATCTTGGTTTCTTTCTTGAGGTAGCCTCCCACACCCTACACCCGGCCATTCCTCTTACTTCTCATACTCACCCCCCAATTTATCACTCATTAATGTAACGAGTTTCGCCTTAACGCGAATACTTGCATGGAGCTGTAATTACACCAACGTTCTCTCCTTTATTTCTCTCTCTATTCTCCTACCCTTCTAGATAATAATCACGGCATGTCTTTATGATACTTTACTCTGGTAGAGTATACCTCGGAGAGGATAGAGTGTTAGAAGGATTTTTTTGTTGTTTCTTTTCCTCAATTTACGCGCATTATTTATCATCATCGCAATTTATCAACTTTGCCGTGGGGAAGGTGAGGTTTTTAAAGATAATTTGTTTTGAAATATTATCAAAGAATTTCACATAATTACATTTTTTTGAAAAATGTAACTACACACTGTACATACTTATCTAATCACGCCATTCTCTTACTGGGTATGCCAGAAACTATGCGTGTAGCTAAAAAAAAAAACACAACTCGTTACTTAATCCACCCTTACCAATTTTCTCCACACCTCCCTATCCTTACATACTACCTTCGCTTCAACAATATCCATACATAGAGTCATACATGCCCTTCTATTATTATTAAAACTCTTGATGTTTCTCTTTTTCACACACTCGTCTACAACATTTAGCCACACCTCACCTGACCTACCAGGGCCGGATTTACGTATGTGGGGACCTTGGGGTGGCTTACATTGTGGGGGCCCCAATAAAGACATGTAAATTACATCACAGCATGTCCGAGGAAAGGTCAAAATTAAGCAACTTTTTTGTACAGCCAGACTGAGTGAGCAACTGAAAAATAAAATATAACACATGTGTTGTAATGAGAGGTGGTCAGACTGGAGCAGCGTGCGAGCGACCCGAGCGACTCGCTTGAAAGATAGAACTGGTTCAAGTGCGTCGCTCGAGCAGGAACAGTCTAGTTTACAGGCGCTGGGCAGTTGTTGTTATGTTGGTGCAGTGAGTGTCAGGAAAACTTCTCAATTTGGCATGATAAACTACTTTTATTACTATTGATGTGCTTTGCACACTTAAATATATATATAATTAATTTTTCTAGTCTTACCAATTATATTTGGCCGTTAGTAGCAGGAAAGGTTTGTATAACCCAAACGTGTAGTAGTAATACGTAATACTAAAAAGAAAAGAAGTTAAAAAGTAGCAAGAACCAATATGTTACTAATTCAATATTATAATCAAAGAAGGTCTTTAAAAATAAAAATCACCATTAGCGTGGAGAGTTGATGGGAAAACTACAAAAATATTTCCTTTTTTTATATATAAACATGCAATAATTATGTAAGAATTTCACTAAAACACAAACTGACTATTACCACGAACACAACAGACATCTGAATGTATGTCTGTTGTGTTCGTGGTGAGCAGCATGCCGAAAGGGAGGCCAATGTATTTAGAGTTAGCACGCTAAATTGTAAATGATCAATGGGGACTTTCCTAGTAAATCTTTCAAGTGTCGGTAAGATTTTTATTTTTAATTTAAGCCGCACACACATTAATTTGTATATAGCGAATTATTTCGTGCAGGCATAATATTATGTTGGACACAAAACAAGAAAACATTTACAATAGAAAATTAAAGTTATTTTTTTCTTTCTTTTGGGGCTTTGTGGGGGACCTCTTTCTGTGGTGACCCCAGGTAGATTGTTCAGACCCC
>CABFVZ010002487.1:16119-33493 GCA_902151445.1 Timema monikensis | reverse complement strand
CTCAACGTCCAAACCAAAGTAACACGCTTATTTCACATTGACCTATTGGATTCCCTTTCAAACTGCACTCCCTCGAATCATTCATTACTGACTCTGTTCATACGAGTTTTCCCTCTTACATTTCTTATACGTCTTATACCAACGTCATTCACCTTGATTTTGTGTCTCTCCTGACAAAGCCACGCTTCACACCCATAAAACAATATTTGTGTTAGCATACTTTTATATACTGCCACCGGATTAACGCTGTTAGAGACATTCCCTGAGACACATGGAGTAGTTGCATTCGCACACAACCTTCTGATAATTGTAGAAGGTGGAACATAGAAGAAAAGAGCAACCAGGTGCTAAAGGGTAAAAGTGTCCAACTGAAGATGGCACCGGTGAAGACGACGTTCATGTTGTTTAGGGGAAAGCTAATTCAGAATCCTAGCATTAATATCGACGGCAAAGTAATCATGAGAAACCATACGGTCAGATACGTGGGCGTTATAGTAGACGAGAACAGTAATTTCACAGCCCATATGGAGGTGGTGGTGGTGGTGGTGGGTAAAGCCCAAAAAATATGAACAAGATCATAAGCATAGGTAAGCGGAGATTCCACCTACCTACGCGAATAGCCCAAACGTACCACCAAACAATATTACTCTCTATTGTCGGCTATGGAGCTTGTATATGGGCCCACAAACTGAACAACGCAGTACCGGATAGAGCCATCCGGGAGATTCAGAGGAACATTCTTCTGAGGCTATCGGGGGCCTACCGGACTGTGACAACAGATGCCCTGATCGTCACTTTAGGTGTGTGGCCACTGGATCACCTGACAAGGAGAAAAGGAGTAGGATACTGGTTGAAGAAAAACAAGCTGGAAAAAGGTTAAGATGCTAACCTCTCCAGAAGTTAACAATACTGGGGAGGCAGAAGTGGCATTGTTAGCAGAGTGGCAGAGACGCTTGGAGGAAAGCAAAACTGGGAGGCGAACATTTAATCTATTTCCAAATGTTGTGGAAAGACTTGAGAATGGGTACCTAGAACCGTCCAGGAGTCTGGTCCACTTTATAACAGGGAAAGGATTATCTTCAGCATTTTTAAGAAAGCAGGGATTTATTGACTCGAGTGTGTGTGTGTCTGTGGACCGGAGGGAGCGCCAGAACATGTAGTATTGGAGTGTTTTCAAACTCAAGCAGTCAGAAGACCCTTCCAACTGGGAATACAAGGAAGACTTGTAGGGCACATTCTTAGAGACCCTGTTATGTGGAAACTCCTGGGTGCTATTACATTGGAAGTATCAGACAAAGCTAGGAACGATTACCTGAAAGCACTGAATGAAGCTAGAGATAGAGTACCAAGACCAGACAGACAAGAACTACAAAACAGAACTGACGACCGTGACAACGATGAGGGAGGGAGGTTGGCGATGCCCTAACGACCTACTTTCCAACTGAAAAAATGCCTTGAGACGTGACAACACCCGAACAGAGGAGCAAACCCTAGGCCAGGTGATCTTGGCAACAAAAGAAAGGGATTGAGGCAGTTGGGCCTTCTGAGTCAAAGTGGAAAAAGTCGGCTGTCTGGCAGCCCCCTGGTCACCATCGGACTTAGAGTAGAGATCCCGGCGATGAACACCTACTTAGTAATAAGATTTAGTTAATTGAGTATAGGTTATGGGGGCTTATATAGGGAATTAGGATAAAGTAGTTAAAAAGTGGTGGAACTAGATAGTGGATGGAGCTCCAACTCCGATAGGGTACCTCTTCCCCAGGTGGGGGGTAGGAGGATGCTCGCAACCGCACAATGTACCGCTGAGCCAGTGGGTAGCGGGATTACTGACGGGGGAGGGTACCAGGGGCGTAAAATATCCGGGGTGAACCAACTAGAATGGTAGGGTGGTTAATAATTTCTTATAATAAGTAGTATTTAGGTGCTTAGCCTGTTTGTAATAATAGTCTAAACAAGAAAATTGTAATAACAGGATAAATCAAAATGTAGCATAAATGGCTCGGATTTAAAATTGTTAAGATACCGAGCAAAAAAAAAATCCCAAATATGAGAATGATGTTGATGGAAAGCAAAGGGGACCTACAGAAAAACAAAAATATCCATCATCCGAATCGTATAACACCATGATACATATATTAATATTATAGTAAGAAAACTATCCTGGATATAGATTGCCTGCTTTGAAATAGTGTTTCATGTGTTATAATCACAATTGAAAATATATAGTTCTTGATAAAAATTTACAGATTTAAATATATTTTAAAATTAAAAAATATATCTATCTTTCTATTAATAATGTAGAATCCTTGGTTGATGATAGGGAAACCTAGTTAATTTCTTCATTGGGAATTTCCAGAGGAAATGGTAGACCTTTCTTTACTTTTCTTATTAATCCTTTTTACCCTCAGATAGTTAATCTGTTATTACTCATTTACAAATCAATCTGACATATAGTTTTATTTTAAGACCTGCAGGTACCTTCTAAATTTCTTGTTTTCTGGTAAGTTTTCATAATTTGTTTATTTTGCTAAATCTATGTTCATAATGTGTGAGTATACAAAATACTCTTCCATTAAATTATATCCAGCTGTGTCAAGCATGACCTAACCTAGTTTTTGTTGGACAGAATGAATTCTCTAAGTGTAAATCTAATACAAAGCTTGTATTAAATTTATATTAATATATCTATTACTCCATGTGGCTCGCCGGTTTGCTTTGGTGATTCATTTGTGCTTATTATGCTTGAGGAACAGCTAAAAGCTATTAGTTTATAATTTATAAGTGGAGTATTTAAAGTTGTTCATATTTAAATGATAATTATAAGTTTAGGCCTATTTTAATATAACCTAATATGACTTGACCGAGACTTGATGGTGTCGTGTACTCTGTTTTATTCGCCTGGCAGAACTTTTAAATTCCATTTGAGTCTCACTCTTGAGTGGATTGGAAATTATATCACACTGAGAATAGTTTTAGCTAATTTAGTATATTTTAATATGTTTAAATTATACATTTATTCTCGTGTACGCACCTGCTGTTTTTGGCAGGTGTTTTATCTCTAGTTTGTCCCCAATGGGAATTTTAGTATGTTTTTAATTTTTATAAATGGCGCTAATCACCTTATTATGTCAACGCCCCGAAAAACAAATAATAATATAACCTCACACCACACTAAATTCCTGAGGAGACTAAACAAAGAATACTCAACGAAAGGTCAATAAAGATCAAAATTAGTTTTCTAATGTCTATAAAAATAATATACCCTAAACCAAGGCCTTGGCTGTATGTAACAATCAATGAAACCTCATAGGTGTCAACCAACATAAATAAATATATAAATTTGCTCAGTAATTACTAATTAGGTATAATAATCCTGTGATCTTACAATTATTTGAACAACATTATTGAGGAGGTATGCCTCTAGTAGTTTACTCAGTTTCTATGTGTTTGTAAATTTGTTTACTCCTATGGTGTTGACAGTTTTCTTCCACCCAACTTTAGTTTGTTTATTTTAATTGATGAGTTAAGGTGTAACTAGGTATGGAGCAAAGACCCCCTAGTAATTATTATGCGAGGACAAGTTTGTTTGAATTATTATTTAAGTTCAAGAGTTATCTTACAGTTAAAATAACTTCAATTTGTTTAATAATAATGTTTAAAAAAAATTGCAATATTAACAAACGATGTAGAATTATTATAACCAGTAAATGAACTCTAATTGCACTGAGATTAATGGGACTATTAAAGTAATCATCAATAGTTAAACACTGATTTTATATGACCACCAGTATATATAATAACATATA
Source organism: Timema monikensis (assembly GCA_902151445.1). Classification (NCBI taxonomy): domain Eukaryota; kingdom Metazoa; phylum Arthropoda; class Insecta; order Phasmatodea; family Timematidae; genus Timema; species Timema monikensis. The sequence continues at coordinate 29,687 of CABFVZ010002487.1, read as the reverse complement.
AAAACCCGCCTTGGTGGTGTAATTAGCTAACGCACAAGTTTTGTGTTGAGCTGGATTGCTTAAGACAGGAAGATCGAGGTTTGAATCTCGCTCTAGTGAACTGGGGGTGGTTTTTTATAAATGGTTTTCCACCCTCCTTCCACGCAAATTTGGGTTCACTTCCTCATTATTCAACCTTCCCAATTCCTAACCCAGTAGAGTAATTAGTACTTAGGCATATAACCTGAGTGGGTAGTAAGACGCAGTGCTAAGTATTGTGGGTCTGTTAGTCAGAGTTCCTGGCTACAGATCCAGAGGTCCTGTGTTCGGTCACCAGCACTTCCATTTTTTTTTTGTGAAGCAGTGGGTCTGAAACTAGGTCAACTCGGCCTCGTGAGGACAATTGAATAGCTACTTGAATAAAGTATTGGTGGCTCTGGTCTAAAAAACTGAGATAAATGACCAGAGGGTTCATTGTGCAGATCACATGACACCTTCTATCCACAAGTTTTGGCACTATCTTCACCAACATGTAGTGACCGCACATTCGGTACAGTGTGCTTGCGGCTTGGCACCATAGTTTTTTTTTTTAAATTGGATGTATCTAGATAGAGGGATTGCATTTTTTTTTGCGCCTAACTTTATTTTATTGGATTATAATTATTGTAAATATCGGACAGATGAAATATGTGATATTTTTTCTAAGCCATTTGGGTCAGATTTTTATAATATATTAACATGAAAATATTAGTGAATAACTCGAACGGGTGCAGTGGTAAAAATAAAAATGAAAATAGAATGGTTTATGGATAGTGTCTACCATGACAGTGCCATACGAAATAATGCCAGCCCTTCCTAGTACTAAACACCAAGTACTCTGTCTGCTTTCTTCAGACTCTTTGACTTATGTAGACAAAGTAGCTAACATAACAATATATAATTTGCATCTTCTAATAATGTTGTTATGGTTATGAAATTTATTATTTGGAGGACTTTTTTCTAGTACCATCTAATCTTGAATTATGCAGAAATGGTCAAAATAATCTTTGTTCTCATAAACCAAACATAGCCTACACATTTAATATAGTCTTAATGTTAGGAAAATAAATAAAAAATCTTCCATCAAGATTTAGAAAATGATAAAAATATTTCTGGCATGGTATATTTATTTTGACAATATGACTGGTGTGACTTGACTTATGAATATAAAGACCTTGTGTGGAGGGTTTGATATTTTATTATTGTTGTTATTCATGACCTAATCCATCTTCATGACAACAAAGCAAACACTCTTTTGTTTACTTTGTTGTCTTTCAGTTTATTTGTGATGGTTTATTTTTTTATAATATTTTATTAAAGAGTTTTTTTATGAATGACTTGCAATTTTTTTAAGGTATTTAATTTAATAAACTATTTAACTTAGATGTAGTAAAGCCTTTATAAATTAACTTTCATTGTATATTTAATATAATAATCCATAATTTAAAAAACTTAGATATGCCTTTACTGTAGCTTTTGCCAAGTAAAATTTGCCAAATGTTTTAACTAATGTTTAAATTTGATTTAAATTTGATAGGTTAATATATTTTTTTAAACTTATATTATTTTAAAATGTTTATTTACCAACTGTAAACTGAATGTTGAAGGGGGGTGTTTATAAAATGTTAAATTAAGGGACTAATGGTTAATATTATAAATATTAGAACCTACTTGAATAACATCTGGTTTGTTTATTCTAAGCAAACCATGCTAAAATCTAATATAAGTTTATTTAAAATTAACTAATAATTTTTATAATACTTTTTACAACCTAATCTAATCATAAGCCATTAGAAAATTAAAAAAGAATGTTAATTAATTTTTTGTATTAACAACCTCAAAGTTAGGTTGAATCCTGTCAGGTAGTTATTATTTAAAGCTATACAAACTTAGTGTTCAAGGATTCTTGATGCAATTTAGGTTAAATTGTACAAAACACTTTTTTTTAGCATAGTGTCTTAACACTCATTCGGGCTATACACCATCGTACTAATTACACTAATATGTTAGGGATTGGAAAGGTTTAATTTAGAGAGTATACCCACATTTGCATGGAGGGAGAGTGGGAAACCATCTAGGAAAAAAGCACCCTTAGTGCACCTTATCAGTATTGCATCCTGATCTTCCAGTCTTCAGCAGTCTAATCTAACACTAGAGTAGAGCGTTAAACCATGTGGCCGCTGGAGCAGGTAAAACACTAATAATGTGCCTTGTACAAGATGGGTTGGTTCAACATTCAGTCCTTGGTTCTGATATTTTTTGGCAGCCCCCACATAAATCGCTAAGTTACTCAAAAAGATTGCTTCCACTGTTGGTATCTTGAGAAAAAAAAACTTGTACAGATTTCATTTTACTGTCCTTATACCAGTTTTTTTTTCTATGATACACTCACACCTTTGGGCATAGGGGGAATTTAATTGGTTGGGGGGTTGGGGGGTCAAAATCTTAAGTTTATGACATGGTGTTTAAGACTTACTATTAAACCATAATAATAACATTGTTACTTTATACAGTTGTGGTGGAACTTTATTTGTGTAAGAGGGAAAGGGGTGGGGCAGACAAGTAACAAAACATTTCTAGGGACTTTTTATCCTCATCTCCTAACAGATATTTATAGTATGTAGTGCTCCCCCCTAATTTTTTAAATTTAGATACTCCTAGAGGCTATTTGGAGTAGTCTTTTTAGGAAATTTTTTGAAAATTAAATGCCTCTAAAAGCTATTCTTAAGAAATGCTTACCAGAATTTTTTTTATAAATTAAATTCCTAGAATCTATTTGAAATGGTTTTCACCCTGATTTTTTTATATATATATAAATTTGGATGCTATTTATTGTATTCGAAGCCTCATGCTATTTTTTATCTTTAAATTAGATGCCCTTAGAAGCTATCTGAAGTAGACTTCCAAGAGCAAATTTCTAAAATTGGATGCCCTTAGTTGTTATTTGGAATAGTCCTTGCCTGATTGTTTTAAAAAATCAGATGCCTTAGTAACTTATTAAAAGTGGTCTTCCCGCAACATATTTTTGAAATTTGAATGCTTTTAGCAGCTAATTGGATTGGTCCTTGCTCGGATTTAAAAAAAATAGGAATATAAAAACTATTTTGAATGTTCTCCTACGGTATATTAAAAAAAAAAATCAAATACCTCTAAAAGCCATTTAGCAATTTTTCTTTTTTAAATCAATGTCTTCAGAAGCTATTTGGAATAGTCCATCCCTGACAAATTTTTGAAAAGTGAATACCTCAATAAGTAATTTGAAGTTTGATATAAGTCACTCTTTAAGCTTCATATTAAAAACTTTAGAAAATGTTGGGAGGGGGATTATCTGAATTGAATCTTAATTTTTACCATTGATTTAAATAGCAATTTCATGGGAAATTATAGAGGGCTCGAATTATACAATTTTTTGAATAAACCAATTTTGAGTTAGTCAAACCATATTGGAATAGGCTACTTGTTTTTTCTTATTTATTTTCTCTTTTGTGTAACTTGTATTTTAAATTTTTATTTTTTCTATTTTCCCTTTTAATATTATTCTTTCTTTACTTCTTAATTTATATCCATACTAAATATATCTATCTTTCGTTGCTTTTATTATTTTTTCCTTACTAAAATCTGCTTTATAAAATGTAATGTTTGTAAAATTAGCTGAAGGGCTCCTTCAAATGTACAGAAAATAAAATAATATTTCAACTTAACATTTGTGACCATTAAAGCACAACTTGCACAGTCTAGACTAGCTAAGACTATTAGTAGAGTCATTTATTTTCAAAGTTTAGTTGATTCCCCCCCCCCCCTCCCCCCCATAATATTTCCAAGAATTTTATTTATATTCAACAAAGGCCCATTAACAAACTTTACTTTAATATGACCTTTATTCTGATAATTTGGATATGAATCAGTTTTTAAACTTAAAACTTTTTTCCTCACTTTCACTATATTTGTCTTTTTGTTGCCATTGTGGGACTCACCATCGCATTTCAAATATTATATCCCCTCTACTCTTCCCATACCATTGTTGCATTCATGATATTTTCTATCTACACTCTTCATACCAATGTTTAATTCATATTTCCTCTACATTATTTATTTATTGTTGCATTCATTATATTTACACTCTACTTTCTTCAAACCATTGTTGCATTCACAATCACTTATATGCTATTAATCCACGTTAGGTTGAATTGCATATGCTATAATAATTAATTTTCATAACTTGCTGGGATGAATATGTCCAAGTATAAAATTTGTCGCTTTATTTGTGAAACTTTCTTATGGCTACATACAGTTTAAATCTCATAGTTCATGATAAAATTTCTAATTTAAACTAGAATAGGACTATAGCTGTATGTTATCCTTTATACAAAAACAGTAAAACTAATTTTCTTATGACTATGCACTAACCAAATAATCTCCTTCAAATATTATACATCCACATTAAATATATTATTATAGTACTATTTTCCCTTTTTCTAAGAATTACCAGTAATAATGTATCAATGTCTACATTAGGATGTTGCCGATCTGTGAAGTCACACCAATTCAAGATAGGATTTCTCATTTTAATGTATTTATGTTTTCTTCAGTGAGGGTTTAAAGATTTAACATCGAAACAAAACCCATAAATTCTTAAAATAATTCTAAAATTAGTTTGACACTGTCAAAAACTTATTTGTTTGGTTTTGAAGTGGGGTTTTTTTTGTAATTTTTTTTTTATAAACTGTCTACAGCTCAGGCTATTTAGTTTATTCCCGAAAATGGCCGTTAGGAATTTTCCTGCCAGAAAATAGATTAAAAAGTTATGTTTTGCTAAGATAAGAAACAAGGAAAATAAAATTTGGAAATTCATGTCAACATTGTCCATGTGTAAATAGTAAAAGGAGTATGCTCACCAGTGGAAGAAGGGAAGTGGTATCAGTAGGTAAATGAGTCCACTGTATTGGGAACTGTTCATTTTCTTCCTGCTCATTCTATTTTGTACATTGGTCTCTGTGGTAACAAACACTTTGACTTTGCTTAAATGTATCATAGTTTACATACAACCGATTTTGAAAAATAACTTCAAATTCCAAATCATTTAATATATTTTAAACTGTATACACACCATTTGGTATTGTTGGAGTCAAAACAATATAACTAAACTTACATTTGAATTGAGGATAGTTGGAAATTGTTCACCCGTCATTACTTAACTAGTGAAAGTTTAACATTTTCTGTAGCCAATCAATGCTAAAACAATTGATACGAAGCATCTTTAAACCATTATTGAATTCTGCTGAATAAAATGAAAAGCTCTAGACAAGTACAATGTGTGACTTGGTGAAAATAATTATTTAAAAGAGATGGCATTGTTTTGATAAACTCTCAATGAAATAGTGCTTGCAAAGTGATTTAAAAAATTAATGTGCACTAATTTAGAATATTTAACATTGTCCTTTCTACATTCATCTTTAAGTTAGGCTAACTAATACTAACTGATGAACTCAAACTGGCAACTAAACACCCAGGCGGCACATACACATTGAATATTTATTTATGGAAGTTGTTGTTTCAGGTGGAAAGCCATCAAAAGGTGAAGTAAGACAAAAAAAAAGTTGAAAGATGGCGGTGAGTGCTATTGGAGCCATGGGCGACATAAACAAGGAGAACCACACAACGTCGGATAACACAGAGTCTAAATACATAGAGCACCCTCTACAGCACACATGGACCTTGTGGTACTATGAGAATGACCGCAACAAGGGCTGGGAGGAGAACCAGCGGGAGGTGACCAGTTTCCACACGGTCGAGGAGTTCTGGCGCCTCTACAACAACATAAAGATGGTGAGCGACCTGCGCCAGGGCTGTGACTACTCCCTGTTTAAGAAGGGTATCCGACCCATGTGGGAAGACGACGCCAACAACCGCGGTGGGCGCTGGCTCATCAACCTGGAAAAGAAGCAAAGATCGTCTGACCTGGACAACTTCTGGTTGGAGGTGCTGCTATGTCTAGTCGGAGAAGCGTTTGACGATTACGGTCACGAGGTGTGCGGGGCTGTGGTGAATATCCGCAGTAAGGGGGACAAGATTGCGCTGTGGACGGCCAACGCCTCCAACTCTGAGAGCAACGTGGCCATTGGCCGCAAGCTCAAGGAGCGCCTATGCATACCCAGCAACCTCACCATCGGCTATCAGCATCATAAAGATACCATGGTCAGGGCTGGCTCGATGACCAAAAATGCTTACACGGTTTAGTGAGGAATTTGGCTTAGCTATGTTTTGAAATCTCTTAATTTAATTAAAGGGGTATTTATGTTATGATTTACCCAACATTTTTAACATCAAGGACAAAATTTTAAGTTGTTTTAATTTATCTAACTATACAATATATTGGTTCAGCAAGTAAGAAAAAACTTTGGAAAGAAAGTGTTATGTAACTATTTAATTTATATTTAAACTCATTACATTTGCATTTGGTTGTGATCTTTGGTACCAATTAATCAAAAATATTTGATTATGGAACAATTCACTAAACAGGTACTCAAACTACACTTTAAAAGTTTATTTTACTATCTATTTTCTTATTTATATAAATGTATTTCAACTGTACAAAATGTAAAGTAATGCTGAAGAAATATTAAGAAAAGTTATGAAAATAAATATCTTTTGAGTTAATTTAATTGTTATTTCTAATGTTTTTATTAAGGTCATTCAAGAATAAAAAAATTATTGCACAGTTTTAACATGTGTATAAGTATAAGCTGGGTGTACATATTGATTCAATGATTTCAAATCATTACACTTCACGAGTTAAGAGGGTTAACCTTAGTAGTTTGTTTTATTGTGTACAGATTTTGGGGTAGAGTGATTAATGTATGGGACTGTATTTTAGTATAACTTTACTTTTTGCATCAATTAATGTTAGAAGCCTGTGGCCTAGGTCAGTTTTTTGTTCAAGACATATATTTTCCACTGTCGGCTTGCTAGGCCTGTCGTAACCTCATATGTCTTATAATCGCTAGGCCTGTCATAACCTCATATGTCTTATAATCTAACTTAAAACTAGGACAAGCTTGCACAACATTCAGTCCCAGGCCTTTATTTCATCACTGTAGAGGGGTAAACCCATATTTCACCAATGATACATTTTTCAGCCTTTATGGGAATCAAACCCGGGGACCTTAGCTCAGTAGACAGGCATGCTACTAACTAACTAAGCTAAGGTGTTGGATAGTTTAGTATAACTAGACATTTAAAATGGACAGGAAAGAAATATGTAATAATGAGGTGAACTGGATAGAACAAGCTCAAGGTACAAATACGTGGCATACTTTTGCAATTACGGTAATGAACTTTCGAGTTCCTAATGCTTTAGAGTAAGTAATCATTAATAATATTTAATTGTGTACACCTCATATGAATATACAATTATACTAAATTTACTTTAGGCTATAGAAAAAGCATTACATAGGTTTAACCCCCTTTTAGTCCATGAATTGTCATGATTTGAAATCATCGAATCACTATTTACAGCTTACACTCTTTAAAATTGTGCGTTAAGATTTTTATTGTCGAATGTATTTAAATTCAATTTCCTTTATTAATATCAAGATATGCCTACTTATTTTCTGTAACATAAGACAACTCATTAGAATATTAGGCTTCCTAAAAGTATTTAGATTCAAATTTCCATATCAATAATAATATCAGTATTTAACTTCGTGGCTTACAGTAAACTCTTCTATTAACTTATTATATTGCCTTACAAAGAAGAGACAAAAATGTATTATTCAACCAGTATGTGAAAATAAACATCAAACAATCAAAGGATTCTTAACGTCAGGATCAAAATAGGAGCCTGAGGTCAGCCAAGAAATATTGAAAATATGGATTCGTTGTCACAGAGTTAGTAAGTTAACAAGCATCAAAGGAGAATAATTCTTATCACAGAGCTATTAACAAGCATCAAAGCAGAATAATTCTTATCACAGAGCTATTAACAAGCATAAAAGGGTGACCTGGCGGTCTAGGGGTAAGGTGTCGGACTTCTATGCTGGGGGCCGGGGTTCAATCCTCGGTCCCGGTACAGATTTATCTGATTACCAAACCCTTCCTTCACCTCTGACAAGACATCTGGTGAATGTGGGGAATGTCAGGTCTCCACCGTGGTTCGGATTCCACGTTAAACTGTAGGTCCTCCATTTCATCTCACAATCACCCTACCATTACACATTAGCGTAAGTGCGTATAACCCGAACGGGTAGTAAGACGCAATGCTAATAATAATAATAATAAGCATAAAGACAGAATAATTCTTATCACAGAGCTATTAACAAGCATAAAACAGAATAAATCTTATCACAGCTATTAACAAGTAACAAAGTAGAATAATTCTTATCACAGCTATTAACAAGCATCAAAGCTGACTAATTTTTTATCACAGAGCTATTAACAAGCATCAAAGTAGAATAATTTTATATCACAGAGATATTAACAGGCATCAAAGCTAACTAAGTCTGATCACAGAGCTATTAACAAGCATCAACATAGGCTAGTTTTTTATTATATAATTAGTAATTAACTTTCGAACAATTTTTTTTCTTTGGTCTATGAACACTTAATGTATTTCAGAATTTCGATTTTGACCTGACCTTAGAGATTAGGTTAAATCCAATAGTTCCTAAACTGGAATATTTATTTTACCTACAAATCTTAATCTTAGTAAACACGAAAAGCATATAAAAGCTAATTTCCCCAAATATGTTTACTATTTTTCTTTAATTGTGATTTTGTTCACATATAGTGGTAAATTAATGGGGCTTGGTCTGATTGCAGGGCTTGTCTAACAGTGTTGTATGATAAACCACTAATAAATAGGGACATGAAAAATTCGCATTTGCAAAAAGTAAATTTTTACACTACTGTTTTCACGTAAATAACACGAATTTAAGCTTTCTTTCTTTCTTTCACGGTAACACTGGTGGATAGCACTTTACAAGGGCTGCAGTTTATAAGAATAGTATTTGTTTTTACTTATTTTATGGGAATAAAATGAATCACAGGGAAAATTAATGCTTTTAGGATATTTAACCTTTTTTTATCTGAGGTTGGCATTAAAAATCACGATTTCTACTTTTACACAATACAATACTTAAATGTTAATAGCTTGTTTCTTTTTTTACATCTTTTAAAAGATTTCACGCTAGGTCTAAGCAAGACTTTGCTATAGGCGGTCACGTTTGGCAAAATTATATATTTTTAATTTGTTTTCCCTTCTCCTTATTTGATAGTAGTTTAGTCTTCTATGACAACATGTTTCACTGTTATTATCGTTTGGTCTAAATCTAAATTGATAATTGATTATTTCGATATTGCTATTTGTAAAACTCGAAGGTAATTATATTGAGATTTCAAGTTTGATATTACTTAGCGTGAAATATTTTGTGTGTATTTGTTAGGGTAGACCTTAGCTTATATGTGATGATTTTTTTTTCCTAATTTTTATCATGGTACCTACCCCCTGATGCTATTCCATTTTTACTTAAAAACAATGTATACTAAGAATCACATAGCCAAAGCTATTATTTATGCTTTTTAGTGAGGATTACTTCATTTAGATATATTATGAAAATTGGTGAAAAATGACACCTGGACCTGGGTTCAATTCCCGGGTCCAGGTATCATTTTTCAGAATGTATATTAAGTTTGCTACAAATTCCTCAACATTAACCCGTGCCGCAAAGCACCCAAAGTTTCATTTTTAATGAAGGAGGAAGGAAAATGTACAATTAAAAAGCAGTTAATATTTAAAGCACTAATTCCACATTTGAATATATTTATTTGTATCTAAAACACTTTTTAAGATATTATATAAGTTTATCTCTAAATTTACCTGAAGCTAGTTAAAAAGAAACATATGAAACTCAAAATAAATAGTAACTCAAAAACATTCATAAAGATTTCCTATCCAGTATATTTGTTAAATTATTATTATTATTATTAGCACCGCGTCTTACTACCCGTTCGGGTTATACGCACTTACGCTAATGTGTAATGGTAGGGTGATTGTGAGATGAAATGAAGGACCTACAGTTTAACGTGGGATCCGAACCACGGTGGAGGCCTGGCATTCCCCACATTCACAAGATGTATTGTCAGAGGTGAAGGAAGGGTTTGGTAATCAGATAAATCTGTGCCGGGACCGAGGATTGAACCCCGGCCGCCAGCACAGAAGTCTGACACCTTACCCCTAGACCATATTTGTTAAAAAAAAAAAAATCATACTCTAATAAAGTTTTGGGTGTTAATACAATATTAAAAAAATGATGTTTCTTATTTTATCCAACATTCCAATGGTTTTGACAAAGTTTGTCTTTTATATTCAGGAAACTCTTTACAATAGTCTAACAATTTGTAGGATACACTTTTTTTTGTTCCTCGTTTACAGGAAATAAAATCAGTGCAAATTCCAAACCCAAGAAAGAACTGAATTGATTTTTAACAAATAAAATCAGAAATGTCTCTTGAGTTGCAGCTAAGAGCATCTTGGGGCAACAGTGCAATTCTTTCCAAATCATGACAAGTCATTTTACCCCTGGTGTTCGAGGGCGTAGATCATTTTTCTCTTAAAATCATTGAAGATTTTCTTGTCAAAATATGCTAGCATGGCATTCTCAGGTCTAAAGTACCAAAGATCCCCACAAAATGTCTGCAGTGTCATATGATAAATTGGAGTATCCATTTATGAATATGACGTAAGGGCCTGAAAGAAAATTAAATCTTGGTTTAGATCTTCAGAAAAACCATGCTTTAATGTACACCGAGACAATAAACACGCACACATCTCGCAATTCAGTCATCTCTTTCCTACTCTGTTGAAATTCATCACGAAATAACATTTTCACACTGTAGATGGCTTTAGACATCCATCTAGAATGATACATTGCCCCTGGGCTCGAAGGTAATTCCTCGAGAAGGTACATCATCTATTAAAATGACACAGAGTTCTAAAAGTTATCTGTAATAGTCCCTGCTGTACTAATCACCCAAAGCCTCCATAACGAACAAAACAACATCTTCAGCAAAATCCTGTAACTTCTCTTCTACATGTTGATTCGTCGGTCCCGGTTTGAAATGCTGGATAATGATGGAGATCCAGTTTCTTTGAAAACGTTTGAAAAGAATCACATCAGGACCAGAGGTCGTATCACCCATCTTTATCTCAAGCACACTTCTTAAGGCCCTTAGCCCTGTAGAGTGCAAGTCTAAAACCTATATTGTGAGATGGTGGGCGGGAAGGTGAAAGGCGTGGCATGGATTCACAACCGACCAAAGTATTCTTCCGCATCAACAAGAAAAGATGGATCATGGAAACCGTAGATGGCGCTAGCTACCGGACGGGTCTTGCGGGGGAAAAAATGCATACATTTGGAAATATCAGTTTCCTCGAGAACGAGTGAAATTTTTATGTCAATATTTTTAACAACCTTCTAAGGTGTTTATTAATTGTTACATGTTCTTATTTTTTATTATGAAGCCGGCAGTTTTCTATTGAATAATGTAATTTTTATTGATATTTATCACTATTAAAATCATACAGGAGGTGTATATATAAAGTATTGCTTAATCAACATGCTTCTATTCTTGAACAAACCGTTTCTGAAAATAAAGTTGCAAAATAATAAAAATGCTTGAAGATAACCGTTTGTTCTCACGGCTCTGCATTTCCACGCCAAATGAAAAGGGTCAATCAATCGCCTTAAGATAATTTAATAAATATGGCGTTGACACAAAATATAATAAATCTCTGCCAAGTCTTTGTTATAGAAGTGTATATGCTCCATGTAGACGCCCCATGTTTGATGATCTTGTGCCTCATATAGGTTGTACTTTGTTCGTAAGACTCCATTCTTCCTAATTCTGATACACAACTTCAGATTGTGCCCTACGTGTATGACTGTCTATCTTCGGTATTCCTAGAAGACTTTATCTTCAAATTTCACTACCACTGGCACTCTGGTTGTCATTTCTTTTTCCGTAGTTTCAGGTAGTAATTTGCCATCCCACAGCATTTATTTCAACGCCCGTTAGCCTGTTTCTTATGTTTTCATCAAGATCAGCTCGTAAAATTTATCGATACTGATGAATATATATGTGACCTATTAATCACTCAATTGTTAAAATCTTGACCTAGCGCCTCTGCGGTGGCCACCAATAGATGAACTGCATCTTGGCTGATTACCTTTCACTTATCTAACATAGCAGTCAGCTTTAGGACCATGATTTCCTGCTTAGCTCTTTTCTTCGTAACAGATGGGCTAGGAACATACTCACTCAACTTGATAGTTTCAGAAGACCTATTTGAAGCAGATGAGCTAGCTGTTGAAGTTTATGCCGTTGCATCTGAATCTGAAAGACTGCAGCTGCTGGATCTTGACGTCTTAAACTGAATCACTTTCAACTGAACAGAATAACATATTATTATTATTTATTAGCAGCAGCACCGAGTCTTATTACCCGTTCATGTTATACGCACTTACACTAATGTGTAATGGTAGGGTTATGTAAGATGAAATGGGGGACCTACAGTTTAACGTGGAATCCGAACCACGGTGGAGGCCTGGCATTCCTCACATTCACAAGTTGTGATTAATACACGTTCTGTCAGAGGTGAAGTAAGGGTTTGGTAATCAGATAAATCTGTGCCGAGGATTGAACCCCGAACCCCAGCACAGAAGTCCGACACCTTATCCCTAGACCGCCAGGTAACCGACCGTTAACTACGGTAATTATTTAATTCACGTTTAAATTAATATCGTGTTTTAATTAAGCAGTATTATATTCCGTGAATATAACTCACACGTGTCTTCCACTTCTGTTGCAGATCTTTGCTTTCTCACTTCTTGTTGTTCTTGTCGTCTTTGGATGCGTTCTTCCATACGCAACTGATTATAAACGAGACATCTAGTTTTCCAGCAAACTGTTGTTACCATTGCTGTTGCGATTGCGATCCCCTCTTTGTAGATTTCTCCATTATTGGTACAGCGTTTCTATATAATTGTGTTTCTTTATTGACCAAAGAATCACTAATATGTAGATCTAACTTAACTTTGCGCAGATAGTGGAATAATACAGTTAAATTGTCTATCTGAAGGAAGTTTACTGCTCACCATTTGATGAAAGTCTGGACCTATTAGTATATATTTTCACACAGCATACCATTACATACCATTAGATACCATTAGATACTAGATTCACATACCTATTTGAATGATTGGCACAATAATTGCTCTGTAACGAGGAAACCCGCGCAAGTTGAAACACTCCACAAAAAGGGTGATTCCTCGCAACCTGTCGTTGCTGGTAGGCATTGTAAGAGATCTATCTATTCGTTCGAACGAAAGGACTTGTAGAGTGTGACATGCTAAAGGCTACACCACACTGTTTTGTGTTTTGTTAAGATAAGAAACGGCATTTGACACACTCCAGAAGGGTCTGGAACATTTAGGAGGTTGTGGCAAGCAATAAACTTGGGTTCCTTTCTTGCGATTTGGATAACAATTTAACAC
>CABFVZ010002487.1:0-13729 GCA_902151445.1 Timema monikensis | reverse complement strand
TATATATATATATATATATATATATATATATATATATATATATATATGTCAATACCTATAAAATAATAATAATAATCATCGTAAAATGTTATCAACGTTGATCATAACAAAATATGTTCGTATTTTCTAAAAGTGTCTCCTACCAAAATCCTACTATAGTCCCCATAAGAAAAGTTAACGTTATGATGGAGTATTGTAATATTCGTTTAGCAGGAGCACAAGAATTGATATAAAACTATGACTATTCAAAATAATGTTATATTGTAATATTTTAGGGTATAGTTTTCAAATGTACCATTTAAATTTTAATTAAAACAAAAAAATACCATGTCTTGAGGCCGAAAAAGAGCTATACTGACCGAGCGTTTGCAGCATTTGAAGATAATGCTAACATTTGTTGACAGAGGGTGTCATGTGGTCAACACAGTGAATCCTGTGGCCATTAATCTCACTTTTATAGATCAGAGATGATAATTAATTATCCAAATAATTCATTTGTTCTCACAAGTATGCGTTTGACCTCATTTCAGACCCTCTTGCTTCATAACAAGATTATGTAAGTGCTGAGGGTTGAACACGGGAGCACTGGATCTGAAGACAGGAACTCTGAACAATAGACCACAGGGGTTGTTTTTAATTTGAAAATAAGGACACAATCTTCTGAACTTAGCCAAGCTATTTTTTTTTTCTCCAAACAATCAATATTTTGGATTGATGTACATGTATTTTACATCCTATATGAACTGAGGGAGAAACTAATGAAATATTTACATTTGTAGAAACGTGTACTCTCAGGAAGATGGAAAGAAATACTTGGAGAGGTTTGAAATGTGGTGCTAGAGAAGATTTGAGAAGATCAGGGGGCAGACAGGCTGACAAACGAACAAGTTCTAAGAAGAGTGGGTGAAAAGGGAACCATTTTGGATGTGATTCTTCGGTACAAAGCAAACTGGATCTTAGGAGGAACTGTATCCTGTACGACGTCATTGGAGGAAAGGTTGAGGGAAAGAGGAGGATTCAGATATTGGGTGACTTGAAAGAAAGAAGAAAAGTCTAGAAGCTCAAGAAGGGTGCAGAGGCACTGACAAAAGGAATAGATCTGTCGTATGACAGAACACACAACAATGTCCTCCTGCTTATAATCATTTTGTTACTAACATTTTCCTTAATTTGAAATTTTCGTAGCTCAAATCTAAAGCAGTTCCATCAAGTTAATATTTTGCATATTTTCTATTTGCACGAAAATTAAATTTAATAAAATAAGATTACAAACATCTGACTTTAAATTTTAAATGACCGATTGATTGGCTGTGAAAATTTTAAGTATGCTCAACCTCTTTAACTTTTCTTAATCTCATTTACGTCATTATTGAAAGTATTGGGTTATTTCCGTGTTGTTTGGGATAGAGGAGGCGTTAAGGGGTAAGTACATTTTAATATAATTGGAAACTACAGCGCCTCATGAAATGAACTCGTATTTTATTTGGCCGGGGTAAATATTGATAATTCCGAGTGGTAATTAGAAAATTGTATTGACTTTACTATTGCTAACACATTTACTTTTATTGCTAAGTGGTTGAAACAATGACTATTAGTTTAATATGTGATTAAATCTGGTTAAACACAAAACGGTTCGTTTTGCAAGTCGGCTAACAACTCTAATCATACTATATAACGGCAGACTTGCAGATTTCCGCCATTATGTGCTCAATGCTCATCTTATGAACATCATTTCTAATTATATTTGATTTATCTTTTATAATCTTAGATTTGGAAACTCTATTTTTATTTATCTGTGTGATCACGTAAAGCAGTGGTTACCAACCTTCCTTGGGTATGCATGTACAAATTTGGGAAATCAGATAAGAATTAGACAAATTATTTATTTAAACCCTTTTTCCTAAAGTAAATATTTTTTCTCGATCTATTGGCAACACTGCCTAACAATTATAAAACCCCATATTCAAGAACTTATAAAAAACACAGCATTGCCAACCATCACACAAATTTTCAGTCATTTTTCTTGTATCACTACTCTGGTAAAGTTACGTTGATTTTTGAATAAAACAAAGAAATGACTATAAAATAGAACATATTAAAGATTAGTCTATAACTTTCCCCAAAAAATAACGGGAGGGGGTGGCATGGGAATTTAATATGCCAAAGGAAGTGTCAGCTCAAAATAGTTGAGAATCGCTGATTTGATTTAGACAAATGCAACATACATGTCCAAAATAAAACAAAACATTTTCCAATTATTTTTTAGTTCATTCTGCAAAAGTAAATTTAATTGCCTTGAGTCTATTTAGCACACTGCGTTTTACTAATCATCCGGGATGTGCACATTTACCCCTCTCTCCTTAGTTTGAAGTATTTAATGTGTACTTCCTAAACTAACTTATTATATTAGCATACGACTTATTAACTAACTTTAATATAGAACAGCTCCAGACCGTTAATTCATCCCGATGAAAAGGTAAACCCACCTTTCATCAATGGTAAACTTTTTCAGCTATGTCGGGAATCGAACCAGTGATTCTTAGCTCTATAGACAGACAATCTACTAACTGAACTAAGGTAACGTTATACATATTATAACCACGTCAACAAGGTAAAGAATGAATGTTAAATTTATATGAAATTTCCCCTTATTTGCGTGGAGGTAGAGTCGGAAATTAATTTAGGATAAACGAAACTCATTACAACCGGGTCGGAAATCGTACCCTGACCTCCTAATCACCGGGAAAGTCATACCAAATGAGGCTGGTATTTAGACAGTGCCGTGAGCTAAAATGGGGCCAAACTATAATTATTACGTGGTAACAAGGACATTCTAAGATAATACAAACACACGTTTTCTAAGATGTATATTCTCTTAAGCCCTGAGGATAAGGAGTTGCTTGTGGTAGTGCAAGCTAGTTGTGTTTTTTACATGCGCGTTTTTGTTTTATTTCGACATTATTTCTACTTCGTCGCTAGCCAGATTAGAAGTACGCTATCCATCCCTCCTGCTTTGAACAATGGAAAGTACCACATTTGTGCCTATTAATTTAAACTAATGTTTCCATGTGCTACTGCCGAAAAGTAAATATAGATCAATTTTTAGCAGGAAATAGATTTTGATGATACCAGGATAACGGGATTGGAAACCTTGAATATTTCAAGTTATAATTGCGGATATCGAATCGGACAAAGTTTTTGGACACCCAACTGAATCCGGTTAATTTTGACCAGGGACCTGGCTTAAAATTATTCTCACAAGTTGACCTTCAGAATAATACACTATTAATGTATATACAGCAAAACCTTGTCAGACCGAACCCCAGTAGTCTGAAATTCCAGATTGCATGAACACAATTTTCAGAAAATGGAAAAAATTAAGTCAAATGAAATATATTTTATTGGTTAACAAGCTCAAAGTTAAAAGAAAATGATAAGAAACAGTGATATCTGATAATAACATGTTTAATATTTACATGGTGCAGTCAACACAATGAGTTATCATGTTTTGAAAATAATTACAGAACATATCACGTGCTATATATCATTTAAATGAATGAAAATTTGATTAAACTCATTACTGTAATTTAAAATTCATGAAAATACTGTTTCCCTGTATTCTCTCGGTTAACCCTAACAAGCTTAGGTCCCAATTAGTTCAGAATATCAATACTTTATAAACGCCGTTAGGTAGAATGGATAGGCAGTTCTATCAACATGATCGTGTAGCGGGATGTATCCAGTTAAATTCAGGGGCTGTGATATCGATACTTTATAAACGCCGTTAGGTAGAATGGATAGGCAGTTCTACCAACATGATCGTGTAGCGGGATGTATCCATTTAGATTCAGGGACTGTGATATCAATATTTTATAAACCCCGTTAGGTAGAATGGATGGGCAGTTCTATCAACATGATCGTGCGGCGGGTTGTATCCAGTTAAATTTGGGGGCTATGATATTGATACTTTATAAACGCCGTTAGGTAGAATGAATAGGCAGTTATATCGACATGATCGTGTGACGGGTTGTATCCAGTTAAATTTGGGGGCTATGATATTGATACTTTATAAACGCCGTTAGGTAGAATGAATAGGCAGTTCTATCGACATGATCGTGTAGCGGGATGTATCCAGTTAAATTCAGGGACTATGATATTGATAATTTATAAACGCCGTTAGGTAGAATGGATAGGCAGTTCTATCGACATGATCGTGTAGTGGGATGTATCCAGTTAAATTCGGGGGCTGTGATATCGATACTTTATAAACGCCGGTAGTCCTATCAACACGACTTTGTGACGGGATGTATTCACTTATATTCAGTAGCCCTCAGTCTTTGTGATTTGTGGCAAAGTATGACTGACAGGGTGCCCAGCTATCTGTAAAACAAGGAAATTGCTTGGTCAGGAAATTTGATCACGTTTCTGCAGTTTTTAATTATTCACTTTTAAACATAAGCCACTTTTATTTACAATCATCAAAATAACATTCTTATTCCAGTTAATATTCACTGCTAATCTGTTTTTAAAGATTTTAGAACACTAATATCAAATTATCAAGGTTATTTTAGTGTCATCTTTCCACCCCTCTACCGCACGTCTCTAGCCAAAGCTGAGTCATGATCTTATGAATGCGTGAATATTCGATTAAGTTACAAGATAAAGAAACTAAAAACAACGTGTGACATAACATTTTAAAAGTGTATTGATGTGAGGCGATCTTTTAATGGCTCAATAAGCTCTCAATGAAATATATCTTAGATCGTACTACCCCCATCGCTTTAGACTGAGATCCACTAACACCCTCATTGTGTGACACTATTTCAGAATATATATATATATATATATATATATATATATGTATATGTCTCAAACATTATTACATTAAGTTGATATATTACAAAAATAATGCTTGTAGTATATTTAATACGTAAGTATTATAATAATTGCTGTAAAAATACATTGGCTTTGGAAAATTTGGAATATTCAGATAATTTTTAAATATAGTTTGGCTTGACACCCTGAATATCCAGATCTACCTCTGATCAGATATAGTGTTTACATTGCACGATGTATTCTGGTATGCCTTGATCCGATCACGTCACCTCAGAGTATATCCAGTTTGAATCCCGGCGATGGTCTAATTGGCTTATAGTTTACAACAATCGGGAAGGCTCAAGTTCCAACAAAGACTTGACACACTATCATATGTGGCCGAAATCTAATGTCCTAAATCTCGTATCATCTGATAGAATTAAACCCATTCATAGGTTCCAAGTTCGACTCCTTGAAGGAAATAGAACATAATAATTATTATTTTACTGTACTTTCAGTTTCGTCAAGTTCTGCAGTTGATGTTAAGTTTTAGGGATCTGGATTCTGGTTTATGTGTTCGCCCTAAAGTATAGTTAATATTTAATAGCCAGCTATTGGATCATTCAGTTTTTTAGCAACGGGTCTTACTACCCGTTCGGACTATATGTTTATGTACTAATAATGATATTGTTTTTAGGGATTAGTAAGTTAATATTTATAGAATGTGTACCCGCGTTTGCGTAGAGGGAGAGTATAAAACCATTTTAGATAAATCACTCTCAGTACACTTGACCGAGATTCGAACCTGTATCTCCCCGTCATCGGCAGTCTAGTCTACTGCGAGAGTTGTGCGTTAGACCACGCAGCTACCGAGGTGGGTTCAAAGAGTACTTGACTGAGTGCGGCGAGGTACTGTTTTTACTTGACCGTTTCGCAATCCAGCCATCTGTCCGAATGTTTATTCCGTTATAGCTGTCAAATGTATGAACCAATTTTAAATAAACATGATAGAGACATTGTTTGAAAACAATACGTGATATGTTTTTGGTACATGGTTTCTTTAACTTGTTATCAGTTTAAAAATGAAGGATTCTCAAAAGGTTCTTCATTTAATAGCTCGTTTTATTGTGATTTGAATTCATAATTTAAGTATTCGATTTAGTATCTTGAGCGCACGTTTCAAAAGTTGGCATATATTGCGAGAGTGAAGTATTAAGGTACGTGAACAACTGTTATTTTCTATGAATATAATACACTTTTGAATATAGTATTTATTTGTTTTGTGTCTTAATCACCAAGGAGATATTTCAACTTGAAATCCAAAGATAAATCTTGAGACTGTGGTAGTAATAATAACATGGAGCGAGGTCTACTGTTCACAGAACTAATAGTAAGACTGTAGTAACGATAATAACTTGGAGGGAGGTCTACTGTTCACAGAACTACTAGTAAGACTGTAGTAACGATAATAACATGGAGGGAGGTCTACTGTTCACAGAACTACTAGTAAGACTGTAGTAACGATAATAACATGGAGGGAGGTCTACTGTTCACAGAACTACTAGTAAGACTGTAGTAACGATAATAACATGGAGGGAGGTCTACTGTTCACAGAACTACTAGTAAGACTGTAGTAACGATAATAACATGGAGGGAGGTCTACTGTTCACAGAACTACTAGTAAGACTGTAGTAACGATAATAACATGGAGGGAGGTCTACTGTTCACAGAACTACTAGTAAGACTGTAGTAACGATAATAACATGGAGGGAGGTCTACTGTTCACAGAACTACTAGTAAGACTGTAGTAACGATAATAACATGGAGGGAGGTCTACTGTTCACAGAACTACTAGTAAGACTGTAGTAACGATAATAACATGGAGGGAGGTCTACTGTTCACAGAACTACTAGTAAGACTGTAGTAACGATAATAACATGGAGGGAGGTCTACTGTTCACAGAACTACTAGTAAGACTGTAGTAACGATAATAACATGGAGGGAGGTCTACTGTTCACAGAACTACTAGTAAGACTGTAGTAACGATAATAACATGGAGGGAGGTCTACTGTTCACAGAACTACTAGTAAGACTGTAGTAACGATAATAACATGGAGGGAGGTCTACTGTTCACAGAACTACTAGTAAGACTGTAGTAACGATAATAACATGGAGGGAGGTCTACTGTTCACAGAACTACTAGTAAGACTGTAGTAACGATAATAACATGGAGGGAGGTCTACTGTTCACAGAACTACTAGTAAGACTGTAGTAACGATAATAACATGGAGGGAGGTCTACTGTTCACAGAACTACTAGTAAGACTGTAGTAACGATAATAACATGGAGGGAGGTCTACTGTTCACAGAACTACTAGTAAGACTGTAGTAACGATAATAACATGGAGGGAGGTCTACTGTTCACAGAACTACTAGTAAGACTGTAGTAACGATAATAACATGGAGTGAGGTCTACTGTTCACAGAACTACTAGTAAGACTGTAGTAACAATAATAACATGGAAGGATCGTGGTCTACTGCTCACAGAACTAAAAGTTATTATATCCTGAAAATTGAAAAATGACACCTGGACACGGGAATCGAACCCGGGTCATTTTTCAATTTTCAGGATATGATATCTAAGAGGTGCTATCCTCACCAAAATGCATAGATGATAGCTTCGGCTATCTGATTCATTAAAAGTTATTAGTTAAATAAAACCAAATATTCTGGCTAGAATTAAATTAAAACAAATGACTGTACAAATAAGAACGGTTGAAGTGATAGCGTGCGCGCTGAGAGATTAGGCAACGTCGGGGTGTGGTGAAGGTGGGGGAAGGGTGGGTTGCGTGTCTACCTTGCGATTGAAGTCCAATTGTATGAACGGAGAGAAGGAACTTTAAGATTGTAGCACGGCATGAAAGAAGGCGGCCTCAACTCCACTTCGGTTAAAAGAGGTATCTGGTTCGTCCCTTGGTCGATACAAAACTGTTAATATAAAATCCATTAAACTTATGTATTTTTATAACTTTGTGGTTTTCCATTCTCCTTCCATGAAAACTTGGGTACATTTATTTTAAACTTTCCTTATCCCTAACCGATTATTGTAAATATGCGGAAAGAATGGATGGTTAGTAGGACAAGACAACATTAAATTAATGGTTTTAAAACTATATAATTAATTTTCGTGTTCTGTCTTACGACAGTGCCAATCCTTTTGTCAGTGAACTTGGACCACCACTGCGTCCTGTCCTCGGCCTCCTCCTTCAGCTCACATAATTTTTTTCTTTCCTCCAAGTAATCTAGTATTTGAATCCTCCTCCTTCCTAAGCTCCTCTTTCCCTCAACCTTTCCTTCTATGACGTAATGCAGAAGACAGTTCCTACTCAGGATGTGTCCGATCCAGTTTGCTTTGTACCGAAGAATCACATCCAAAATGGTTCTCTTCTCAACCACTCTTCTTATGACTTCATTTCTCACCTTGTCTGCCCACCTGATCTTCTCAAATCTTCCCCAGCACCACATTTCAAACCTCTCCAAGTATTTCTTTCCATCTTCCTGAGAGTCCACGTTTATACTCCATACAGAGCTTTTTTTTTCTACCTTTCTACCTTTTCCAGCCTGTCCCAACGCTTACACTAATGTGTCAGGGATGTTTATGGTAGAATTTATAGGAAGTGTACTCACATTTGCGTGGAAAGAGAATGGTAAATTTTGAAGAGAAAACCACCTTCTTTACAGTTTCGTCGTTCCGTTTTTGCTTTTTAGTATGTCGACTGGTATACCTTAACGTACGGCTCTCTTGGTTAGTTTATGTGAGTGGAGGTGAGCTACTGGGTCAGGAAGGGGGAGGAAGTTGGCTGGGCTACTTACCGGACCAGGCACTACCCCCTTCCCCCCTCGCCCCTACACACCAACCCCTTCAACGACAGCTTGAGATCAATAACAACACGATATCTCTCGCTCTCTTTCTCTCTCACGCATGTTAGTAGCACACCCCCGAACCTCGTAGCCACCCCCACCTTCACACCATGGTTAGCGTGTGTTCCTTCCACCCCTAGCACCCCTCGCTCATTGTTTACAGACGTATACTGGGTCCTTAGGGCGTTGCAGTGAGAGTCTAGTCTACATAGTTCGTTAAATTTGTATCCTCATTACCCTTAAGGTGGGGCTGTAGGGGACGCGAGCTAAGACAAGTGGTTTTGCATTTTTCCTAGAATTTTTTTTTCAGTAAAATAAATCAAATATTTCTCCAGTACAAACCTAGAGTTTAATTTTCTTCACACGGTAATATCAACAGTTGTTGAATATCTGTGATAAGCATAGTGGTATTAGATGATAAACTTTTTAAATGAAGAGAAAAGATATCATTAAATTAACATGACACTCTTGACGAATATTCAACAAATGTTGATGTCAACATGAGAATAAAATTAAACTCTCGGTTTCTATTGGAGAAATATTTGATATATTTTGACCAAACAAATGTTTTGTTATAAAAACTGCAAACACTGAAATTTCCTCGCGTCCCTTACACTCCCATCTTAAGTCTTCTAAAGTGAGTTTACATTTTTTTAAATATATTTTATTTAGGAGTAAACAATTTGCACTCTATTTACTAGCAAACTTTTGTTTTAAAATAAATATTTATTCGAAAATGTCCCTCATATGTCCAAATATGTTATTTGCACCACGTCTTACTACCCGTTCGGAAAGTATGAATACATTAACTACGCTAATGGTAATAAAGATAAGTAAGATAGAAGTTGAGTGGAAGTTTTTCCACATTTGCGTGGATGAAGAGTGGAAAACCATTTAGAATCGAAAACACCCTCAGTACACCTGACCTGGATTCGAACTCCGTCATTGGCATCCTGTTTTTTTTTGTGGTAGTGATCCCGTAGACCATTTGATCAACGATGTGGGAAACTTCATTGAATATGGTAATATGGAGCTATAATATTAAAGAAGGTATCTAAAAAAGTTTGCTTCAGAAGAAAATGTGTTAATCACAAGAATACAACATGGCTTCTCAACAAATCAATATGTTATAGATTACTTAAAACTTTCTTTAACTCCCTTAAAACTGTACCTACCACTTTTGATTCTGATCTGAATGTTTACATATTATTCATATTTTGTTTAATTGTTTTTGTTCTTTATGTGTTTTCGTAGTTCTAGAACCAATATTGTTGGAAACTTTCCACTGTAATTTCATGGTAAAATCAACCATCTTAACCTTTTTATTGATGTTCTTATGACAAAACCCTAAAACTCCAACAAATGTAGGAAAATTTTTATGTAAATTTAGTAACACATAAAATGGGTCATAGCATTGATAAACTATAGGAGGAGTCCGATATGAAGAACGCTATCTTTCGATTATCGAAGGTAACCATTTGTGTAGACACAGTAAAACTTTTCAAATCCAAAGTGCAAGGGATATATAAAACAT
Organism: Timema monikensis; assembly: GCA_902151445.1. Classification (NCBI taxonomy): domain Eukaryota; kingdom Metazoa; phylum Arthropoda; class Insecta; order Phasmatodea; family Timematidae; genus Timema; species Timema monikensis. Next base: position 3,460 of record CABFVZ010002487.1, on the reverse strand, counting down.
TCTAATTAATATCCAAAATTTGAATTAACCATTTTCATTAGAATCTAGAACAATTGGTACACAATAAATCAATGCCCTCAAAATATGCTACATATAATCACACTCATTTTATATATGATGTATAAAGCACACATACACAATAAATACGTAATTAAAAAACAAAAAATATTAAAAAAATAAAAATTTGATAAAATTAGGATATGATATTAGCAGATTTTAATGAAAATTATTGATGAAAGCCGAGCTAATACATCCCCTATATTAGGCAACCCTCTTGCCGCCGGTGCATAATTCCCTGTCTTCTCACTTAACCTGTGTCATTAAGTTAACTACAACTTTATTTGACATTGGGGTGGTTAAATAAAGATCGTTATGCTAAGTTTAAAATGAGTACAAACTATACAAATTTAACACTAAAACATTATCTAAATATTTATTTCTGAAATTCAAATCAAATGTTATATCTTAACCATTGATTTAAATATAAATTTCATGGAGAATCATGATGGGTTCGAATTATCAAATTTTTCTAATTAACTAATGTCGAATCAGCCAGATTATGCTATGTATAACAATGGGTGTCTTTTTCTATATTTTCACAAATACTGCCCCGGAATGTCATTTGAAAAGACGTGTTTGTTTACTAAAACTACTTTAATAATATCATACGTCATGTTATCTGCAGCTGCTACTTTTTATAGATATTATTAATACCTATAGAATAACACTAATAATTTAGTAAAGTAAAATGTGATAAATGTTTACCGCAAATAAATTTGTTTGTATTTTCTGAAAGGATCTTCTCCCAGAATCTTACTGTACGTATAGCGTTATGAAAGGCGATTAAACTCACTCCCAACCAAATTAAATTAAAGCTTTATTCTCACTTTTATCTCAGGTAAATCTCAGTGCAGTTCCTTTTACTTAATAAACTTATATTTTCTCCGTCGTTGAATTAAAGCGGTAACAACCTTATGTCAGACATATAAACGGTAAAAAGAAATAAAAAAAAACAACTCTAAGCTGTTTTCATCCTCTCCGTAAAAGTGATATCTGGTAAAGTTACGCTGATAGCCTCCCTGCCCCACCCTCTCACCCTCTTTCAGACACCCCAGGGGGTAACAATATTTTGGGGATTATGGCAAAGTTACCTAGCGAAGGAAGTTTCCCCTCGGAAAGAGCGCGAATAATTTATCGAATAGCGTTTCCACCTTCCGTAATTCAGTATAAAGCTTGCGTTATGTTTGCCCAGGTGTCTCGTGAAGGTTAATAATGAATGATCATTAATGAGGCGAGTGGCTCCCTCCCGGGGGCAGAGCTGCTGGTGCGTTCTACAGTCTAATCCGAGAACTAACCCCCAACTCATAGTGAGGCGATGGAATTATCTTCTACACGCGGCGTCTTAAGAGTACACCATGAGCTAGCCTCTATACAGGAAGTCTTAAGAGTACACCATGAGCTAGCCTCTATACAGGAAGTCTTAAGAGTAAACCATTAGCTAGCCTCTACACAGGGAGTCTAATTAGTACACCATGAGCTAGCCTCTATACAGGGAGTCTAAAGAGTACACCATGAGCTAGCCTCTATACAGGAAGTCTTAAGAGTACACCATTAGCTAGCCTCTACACAGGGAGTCTAATTAGTACACCATGAGCTAGCCTTTATACAGGGAGTCTAAAGAGTACACCATGATCTAGCCTCTATACAGGAAGTCTTAAGAGTACACCATTAGCTAGCCTCTACACAGGGAGTCTAATTAGTACACCATGAGCAAGCCTTTATACAGGGAGTCTAAGGAGTACACAATGTGTTAGCCTCTATACAGGGCGTCTTAAAAGGGCACCATTTCTCCCTATCACTTTATGTAAATTCTGGTATATTTCCTTTAAGTTCTTCGTTTGTACCTTCATTTAGTACCCTTAGTGTAAATATGTTGATATTACGAACGATTAATAAGACGCATCACACGTAAAAATATTTTTTTTAAACATATTTTCAAACTGCTTCTCACTTCCTGTCCGGATTAGCCCAAGGAGTAAGGAAGAGGCAGGACTAATTTTGAGGAAATATACCCGTATTTATGTGAAAAGGGATGGTTATAAACAACTTAAGTGTGTTACATAGGGGAGCACTGAAAGCGTTGCAGCTGTTTCGAAATTATGGATTATTTACGAAGTGGTTTGATATATTTTTTAATGGTTTTCAACCAAATTTAGGCTTAAGTTTTGACCAGCTAAAGAGTTTAAATTTAAAATTTTAAGTTTATAAAAAGTCTGATAACTTAAATAAAATCTTAAAAAACAATCCTGCATTTGCTTCTAATTTTCTGTTGTGACCCTATCAAAATATGACTTTATTTCATAGAGGATGGCTAGTTATAAGTCTCTATCGTTTTACTTCAACCCCAGGAGTACAAATATTGGCGTAGATCGTAGTTGATTTTTTTTAAACATTTAAACTTGAAATTTAAACTTTATAGATAGATCCTGTTGATAGTTTTCGCCTACAGTTTGGTGAAAACTACATTAAAAAATATAAAACCACTTCTTCAAAAATGCGGGATTTTCTAACGCATAAAACACCCTCCCCATGTAACAAGCTTAGGGTCAAAAAAATCTCGTGGTAGATCGAACCGGGATTCGTACTCCAACCTCCCCGTCAATGCCAAAATCATACATTTTACGGCATTATAATCACTATTGTTCAATGTATTCCTTTAGGCGCCTCGATCGGCAAAGTATAAATCGCTGTCAGGCCAAACCACACGGTTTAGAAACAATAGTCTGTGTAATTTTCTGAAAATACTTTTCTACTATGTCTAAGCTTATATTGCGTATAACCCGAACGGGTAGTAAGACGCGGTGCTAATAATAATAATAATAATAATAATAATAATAATAATCTAAGCTTATACTCCCTTTCTCCTTTAACTTATAAACTCCCTTTGTCATTTCAATAAGAGGCGAAAGAAAACTATGAAACTTCTTATCAAGGTAAAGAGGAAAGCTCGCTGCTAGCTCACAAATATCTTAAAATGACTGTATTTGTTAGAGGAAGGCTAAATCCAAAGAACTTTTTCATCGAGCCTCGTCTCATAGTTACTCAAATATATTTAAAAAGTCGTTGGAAATGAGTTAGTTTCACATTTTTACACATTTCTTTCTAGTAATAAAACTCGAACTAAAGGATTGTTAAGGGAAAAGAGGCCTGTTGGAATTTTTCGATTTTATTTTGGTGTAAATAATATTTTGAAATAACGCATTGTAGAATTAAATATTGCGTTAGAGCTGAGCGTCTGCGTGGAAGTTTCTAGATTATCGAGGTGGCCCCCTCAAAGCTCAGGGTGGGGCCGAAACAATTATACAATTATTAATTATTATTATTAGCACCGCGTCTTACTACCCGTTCGGGTTATACGCACTTACGCTAATGTGTGATGGTAGGATGATTGTGAGATGAA
>CABFVZ010002486.1:89315-108011 GCA_902151445.1 Timema monikensis | reverse complement strand
CCCCCCCCCTTTCCCAAGGTTGTAGCCAGCCAATGATTTTAGTGGGGGAGGGTTGGTGGGCACATCCCCCAATTGCCGGATGCTAGAAATAATTCTTAATGGTTTTAACAGTTCTAGAAGCTATATGAGGTGTTTTTTTATGGCAAAATAGTTCCCTAACTAGTCAAGGCTAGGAAAAGAATATATATAAACACCTCTATAAGCTCTATAAAGTGTTTTTTAATAACAAAAACCCCTAACTGCTGAAGGAAAAGAAAATTATAAACATTAAACATCTCTAGAAGCTATTTGGACTGGTTTTTTTTTATGGTAACATAGTCCCTTAACTGCCGAAGGCTAGGAAAAATTCTAAATATTAAACTTCTCTAGAAGCTATCTGTAGTGCTTTTTATGGTAACACTGCCCCCTATTGGTACTTGCACCTTAATTTTGATGTTGTTTGAACCATAAATAAAGCCATATATCCAAAACCTCCCTGACTACGGCCTTGCTCCTTCCTCATTAGGGTGTACTTGATATATTTTCTTAAAGCGAAAACCTTTATTAATGTGTAACCTTTGCTAGACACAGTCATTATTTTTAATGTATCTTCATTTCCATACAGTACACTCCGTCGAGATTGAAAGGTATCAACTTGTTGGCTCAGCCCTCGTGGGATGCAATACCACCACACATGGCTGCTAAATAGTTTAAATAGTTACGCCCAAGGCTGGCGTTAGAGAAAGCCTTAAATAAAGTCCTTAATTTATTTATTGACTGTTGGGAAGGAGTGATTGTGGAGGGGCTATCTCTTTTTGCGATGTCAAAATGGTTTGTTATACTAAATTAATTTTACTTTCTTGTTCTCTTCCTGATACAATCAATTATTCATTACATACTTAGTTAATTGATTATGTTTGGTCCCATTAATATAAGGGCTGGCATATTTTTAAAGCTGTTTATGTTTTAACCACGCCACACTTAGTTTTGGCAGCAGTGGTACCCACATTTATTGGTTTTACATGGTAACATAAAACAAGTATCCCCCTTTTCAGAATCTTAATTACTGTGAATAGCTAATTAGGAGTTTATTAATGATTAATTATAATATGCCACACATGTAACTCAAATAGCATATTAAATCTAAAAGATATTTTCTTTAGTTTTAATAATCTGAGTTAAAAAAACTTGTATAATTTAAGGGTCCCAATCCTGATTTAAAATATTTTATATAATTTCCGGGTGGATAAAAAAATATTATTTGATAAAATCTTAATCCATTGGACATATGCTAGTTATAAAAGTCTAATTATTTGTTTCTTTAAAGCTCTTATGACTGTTTATAGCTTTGAGGGACAATAGTTCGATTCCATACTTTATTTAATGTTAACAAACGGCCACAAAATAACTATTACTAAAAAAATCTGATAAGTACTTTGATTGAGAAAATTGTAGTTTATTAAGATTTACGTTGATTATCATTTTCTAATAAATGTAATGTATAATATTAACTGGATTTTTTTTCAAATCAGTTTTTTTACTCAATCAATTCTGGAAATCCACACAATAATACTGGCTATGTCGTCTGCAAGAGTATTAATATTCTTTCAGAGTGAAGAGGTTTAAGTAATTGAAAAGCAAGAAGAATTTTTTGTTTGTGTACGAGCTTAAAATCACTTTACATGATATCTCTGCTTTTTTAGGTTTGGAATGTAAATATATTTAATTAAAAAAATACTGTAGTTCGATGCTGTTTTTAAGAATGTCAGTCTGTTGCCTAAGATACCTGTAACTTTATAACTAATTGTAGTGAATTTATTTATATTCATTAGGATGTCTTCTAAGGGAGGATCTCGCGTACTTACAGTCAGGGTTTGGGTTTCCGTTAAAGATGCGGCTGGATTTATTAATTTTATATCTGTAACTTAAGGATTTCTGGAACCACTTCACCGATTGCGATGTAGTTTTTTTTTGGGGGGGGGGATATTAATCCAGGCATGTTTTAACATGATAAATCAGGTGTTTTGGAGTGTGTCCCGAAGAAGTGCCAACCGAATATTTTTTCTGTTGCCTAATATTTAAGGTTCATTTTAGCCAATTTTTGTGCAGTTATTTATATCTGTAGGAAATTCATCCATTCAGTTTTAGATTGTATATATCATTAGGGTTGGGCTTAAAGTCCCCGGTGAAGTGGTGTCCTAATATGCATTGACGTAATTTGCCGGTTCGCAGCAAGGTGTAATAAATCAACCCGGTGGTAGGGGAGTCGGTTTTAAACCGAGATCCTATTGGAAGCTGAAGGCGTGGCGTTGTAGTTTGTCTCCCGCTGATGTTCCGTTAGGCCTGACAGCGAAAGGTTTGGCGTTCACAATATTCTGAGGATGTTTAAAATATTTTTATATGAATGATCCTATTTTTAAAACCAACTATATCGTTAGTGAGGTCGTGGGTGCTTAATTCAAAGAAACGTAGATAATTTATTCTACTGCAATTTTCTGTGTTACAGCGAAAGGGATAATATAGTCAAGAAAATATGTTAGAATATATTTATAGATACCAAGGAGGTGGGAACAATTTACTAGTAAATTCTTATCACCACCCATAGCCCACCCCTGTTAGTAAAGATGTAAGGATTTATTGATGTAGGCCCACATTAATTTCTAGGTAGGTTTTTCACGCTAAATTTGTTATTTCAAAATCTGGATATCAGGAATTCTATTCAACTGTGGTGTGAAGTTGAAGCTGCTTGGGAAGAACTCGCTGACAGTCAACGGTATGTTGCAAGACTTATTATTCGATGCCAAGAAAAATTTAAAAAAATGTTGTGGAAGCAAAAGGATTTTGGACACGTTATTGATATGTTAAATATTTCCTAAAATGTAGCTTCTTGTTATTTGGGTGTTGGATTATGTGTATTGGTTGGATATAAATCAGTACATCACTGTCTTTGTTTAACCGCCTGGATCATCATCTAACGTTATTATTTAGTTATAATAACAAAGACTACAATAAGAATTGAAATGAATATTAAAAGTTGAATAGACGAAAATGATGTAAATGTGTAATCAGTTTAATACAAGAGATTGAGAAATATACTAAAGTAAACAATGATATGGGATAGAAAGTGGACTAAAAATACTGTGTACAAACATAGTTGGCATATTTAAACGAAATGCAGGTCAAATTAAAAGTATAAAAAAGTATAAATAAATATAGTTAATCGGAAATACATATAAGTGTTGACTAATTAAAATACACTTAAAATTAGTTTAATAGAATTAGAAACTTTAAACTCATTTAATTTATAATATCTAAATCTAAGTTCATAAAAACATTAATAACATGAAATGAATATAAATAAATGTAAAAATTATCACAGTCTTGTTGTTGGGATTGACTTCCCTTACTCCTTTGTTATTGATATTCCTGTAGTGATGATGTCTACAGAAGTTCTATTTTACCGACATGTTTCGGTGCTAACAATTGGACGCACCATAATCATGGAGTCCGAAGGGTGGTAGGACACGATGAGATCGAACTTAGGAAGCGGACTCATTTTAGAATGTTTTCTAAAATGTTATTATTTAGGCCTGACCACCTGGATAACCGTATACTGTTGGGGAAGTGAGGACAGCTCATGGCAAACTAATAAGACCATGTTCTTACTATTGTTATGTTATCATTGCGTGTTAACACCTGTTCAGGCTCCACATGTAATTGACAATAATTACTCTAAATGGGGTAGGGATGAATAAGCAAATATATTAGACGTAATCACCCACCATTTGCGCGGAAGGAACGTGGAAAACCGTTTAGGAAAGATCACCCTCAATGGACCTGACTGGTAATCGAAACCAGATCTCATATTTATTTATTTGAGCTATTTAATGTGCTCTTGTCATTATACTTTAATTATAGTATAGTTAGGGGAAATGTTTAATATGTTCCGTTCCTCCTGCCCTTTATAGAAATAGGTTAACATAACTGTAATGGTAATTCTACAATAAAAGATTGCTCAAGTTGCTTGATCCATCCCAAAACGTATCATATACATACTGTACTTACTATATTAAGAGATGTATGTGTGTAGAAGGAGAAGAGAGGCACACATGTTACTTTAGGGACAGTCATTATTTGCAAGAGTGTCATGAATTATAGAATAATTATATAATTCTTAGTTGAGCTCGTCACGATGAAAAACTACACAATATTTCTAACATATCCTATTAACATACTTTAAATTCTTCATTTATATAATATGGTTTGTATAATTTAGTAATGACCACATACGATCACATTATTAACACAATTAAAATAATTCTTACTAATTTATCACATATAATTTATATTCATATCTGTTGGTACCATATAATCACAGTGCTATACTTACTAGTGCAACATTCAAAATGAAATATGTCAGCAGACAAATGTGAAACATGTTGGGACATATTCTTCTGTCAAAGTCATAATATGGACTGTATAAAACACGTATTTATAATTTTTTTAAATCTTAGCTTCAATACCTTTCATTCTTGTCCGATTTTAATATGTATTATTTTTCATCCGTTTGGGCTATTACATTTAACTACGATGTCAAAGTAGTAATGATGGTGTACTGTGAGATTAAATGTAGTAACTCACAATCCTGTGAATATCAATTTGGTAATAAAAAAAAACATTATTAGTAAATCCAGTCAGGATTTGAACCATGAAGTATCCATAATTATAAAATCAAACTAAACAAGCTTTAGGTTTTTAGATATTGTGCTCATTTAACCAGTAAAGTGTGTAAAAGGCTGGTACAAAGAAGTGCTCATTTTAATACATTGATATCGTGCTACGAGTTGATGTGCCGGTTACTCGCTAGAGACCGAGTGTTAAATACGGCAACACTGGAAACCTAATGATGTATCATTTAATGAAACCAATGGAATTGAAGCGTGCCACTCTACAGTATACGTAAACAAAAGAAAACACTATTATTTTATCGAGTGCACCATGTAGAACGATTTTTTAGCTTTATGATTTATACATACTTCATTTTCTTGTAACAAAATTGGTAGAATCATAAATTATTGCGGAAATTATTTAAATATTAAATTGTTTCAAACAAGCACACATTAGTTAGTATAGGTATATAAATAGCTCATACAGTGCTACAGGCCACGAGCTAGATCAAATTCAACTTTTTTTTTGCGTAAAATAACATTGTCCATATGAATTTGGTACTATTACTCGGCCTAAATATAGTTCTGATATTTGTTTGGTGTTAAACCTAAACATACCAGGTAGACCTGTTTGGTATAGTATGTTTACTATCCATATATATAAAAGTACTTTTTAGATTAAGATTTTTTTAATATAAAACCCATAAATACACTTTAAAAAAACCTGCATTCAATATCTCTAAGTTTGTATAAAGATTTTAATTTTGCTTTGTTGTTTTTAAATACGAATTATTTGGTATTATATCTGTTTTTAAATATTTTTTACTCCCTTTTGCTTACATACTTGGAAATGGCACGTTTCTTTCAACAAAATCATTCTCTAGGTCACACGCAAATAGGGAAAGAAGCGTCTTTTAGTTTTATTTTTCTCTACTCCAGGGCCCCTGGTTTTGAAACGCGCGGGTGGCTAGTTGCTAGCGAATTTCTCCCATTTCGTACACAATCTCGCAAACCTCTAAGGCTGCGGTCACTTTGGATGCACGCTTCCGCAAGTAAACTATGTGCGAGCGTGCGCAAGCGTGCACGAAGAAACAGAATTCTAATAAACCCATCTAAACCAATGGTGGCGCGCCCGAGCTGGTCACACTGAGTTCGAACTGGATGCGCAAGCTTGTACAAGCTTGTGCACGTGCAATCGCGGATCAAATAAATTTGTTTCTTCATGCACGCTTGCTGTATCGACGTGAGAGTTATTTTATTTCCCTTGTATTTTCAAGAGGTTTTGTCCTTATGTATTTGTGTTTGTGTTTACGATGGAAATCGATATGCTAATAGCATGCGTTGAAGCAAAAAGGGCCATCTGGGATGCCTCTTCTAAGAACCATAGCAACAGAGACATTATAAAGAAACTGTGGGCGGAGATAGGAACCATATTGGATATTCCAAGTAGGTAATGATAGTTTTGAAAAGTGGTGAAAAAACTTTATTTCAACTTAATTATTATTGTTTTAACTATCACAAAAATCACAAAATAATATAATTACCTACTGAATAAATATGCTTTATTATTAGTAGTTAGCCTATGAAAGTTTGAACAATGTTTGGGTTATTTGGTATTGAAGTAGTGTTTAAAAGCGTCTCTGATTTTAATTGCCTTTTCAGTAGCTCTATTGTATCTACGCAAGTCATCATTTGGCCGGTAGTCTCGAAGGAGCTGTGTTTAGTTTTGTGCAACATAACTATCCACTTCTGCACTGCCTCTATCAATAACAATGTTATGCAACAAACACACATTTCAGAATCACGTCTAAATTGGCCGGCATACACTGAATTTCAGTTTTAAGAACTCGCCACTTAGCAACTAAAATTCCAAACGCGCACTCATTCACTCGACGAACAGAGGATAGTCTATAGTTAAACATGTTCTTGGTCTTTAGTTGAAGTTTTGCGGCCATATGGTTTCAAAAGATAGGTTTTTAGAGGGTAACCTTGGTCCCCAAGAATTATATGAGGGACAGGATTTGGTGCTGTGATGTTATTTGATGAATAGGGAAGGTTTTTATCGGCAGGCATTAAGGTACCTTCTTCTAACTTTTGATACAAAGATGTCGCCTGAAACACCCCACCATCACTTTGCCGACCATATCCACCAACATCAACACACAGAAACCTGCACTTAGAATCAGCCACACCCTGTAGAATCACAGAAAAAAATTGTTTGTAGTTGTAGTACATTGACGTTGAGTGGGCTGGGCATTTAATTCGCACGTGTTTACCATCAATACAGCCAACACAATTTGGAAAGCTCCACCTAGTCATAAAATCTTCCACTGCAGATTCCAGTGAGGATCTGGTAGGTGATGGCATATGGTCCTCAAGAAAACATTTCCAGATAGCTTCACATGTCTCGTAAACTATAACTTGAATAGTTTTGTGGGCCAATTTGAAGGAATATGCCATGGATCGAAAGGCAAGCCCCGTTGATAGACACCTGAAAAACACAAGTTTTATGTAAACAATGGTTTTTGGGTGAAATTATTTAGTTTGTTCTATTTTCAACCAAGGCTACAAGGTATTGCAGCTTGTTAATGTTTAATTTAAAGTAAACAATTTCCAACAAACGATTTACCGCCCTTTGATAATTCTACGCCGAAACCAATTAAAGGAACATAAATTGCTAGATCCTACCACAGGGCCATTTTAACACACCTATATATTTAAAAAAAATTACAACCCAAGATTTTTTTCCCCAAAACGCTTGGTTAATACATGATATAAATTCTACAGTTTTGTTCTCAAAAAAATAGATAATGAAATTAAAAAGTATTGGAAACTGATAACACTGACCTTTACCTAAGAAACGAATGCTTTATAAGATTTGAATTATGTGCAGGTGAGGTTGCCAAGAGTAAATGGTGAGCTCTGCGAGAAAACTACAGAAAGGAACTCGTTAAAAAGAGGACAAGTACTGGCCAAGCTGCTGGAGACAAATGTAAATTGAAATGGAAACATTTTGAAGATTTGTCGTTCCTGCAAGACCAGTTCACTCCTCGTGCTATGACTGGGAGCATGGGTACTCCTCGACAGGAAGACGAAAAACTTCAAAATAGTCAGGAAGTACAAGACGAAATTTTTTCTCGGGATCAACAGGAAGAAGAGCCACCATTAGATGTAGGAATGGAGAGCTTAGGTGTTACCGGGTGTTATAACGTACCTGGCACCTCAGAAAAACGTCCAGCATCACTTACAGAGACAGATCGACAATCGGCAGCACCACAACGTCAAAAGCAGTTTAAAAGATCGCTACTGCAACAAATGGTCCAGCTAGAGGAAAGAAAGGTTTCACAGTATGAAAAAAGAAGGGAAACCACAAGAGAGGTACAAGATGCAGACTACCATTTTCTTGTGAGCCTCCTACCCTCTCTGAGAGCTGTCCCACAACACAGGAATATGATGGTTAGACGCAAGGTCGAAGACGTGTTCATTGAGTAAGAGGGTTTATTACAGATGTGTAATAACCCACTAAGTGGGCAACAGTCGGAGGCATCAACAAGAAGTGCTGAAAGCTACGAAGAACTTTAACCTTGTAAAACAAATGTTGGTCAATCACTTGGGCAGTTTTTGACATTTTATGAACATAATTAAATACTACTACAATATTCATCAATGTTACTGTAGGCCTAAATATTTTTTTAATTAATTCTACTTACTTTATGTGATTTTTTTTAACTTTCAAAATAATAATATTTCCCTTCTTAAATAAAAATAAAAATAAGCAAGACAATAATGTAATAAAACAAATATAATTTATTTTATTAATAAAACTGCTTGTAACAATTAATTATATTACTATGGACACTCACCTCAAAGTAACCATAAGCCTTTCTTCTGGAGATACACAAATTCTGAAGTTTGAGTGCTTTGAGATCATTGGTGATATTTTGTCTAGGATATAATAAAATGTGTCTGGCATCATTCTAAAGTACCCAAAGAATTTATCTGGCTGCTTAAGGAGATCCAGGAAAATGCGGCTATATTCTCCATCTTTCTCCCTATTCTTAAAATAATCGTTAACCCATTCTTTCCTAAATGGCTCTTCATCCATCATTAAAAAATTTACCACACCATTTTCCATCACAAACACTTCTTCATCCAATGACTCCATCTTGACAGCTCGCTGGAAGTGATTACTTGCACCTAGTTGCAGCCAATGTGACCACTTCGTACACGCGCAAGCTGCTTGCGCAACCTAATACTTGCGCAAGCGTGCATCCAAAGTGACCGCAGCCTAATCTTGAAACGTCTGCGCAGCGAAAACTGACGTCACACGATCGACTAGCGAGAGGATTTTTTTTCTATTTGCCAGCCTCACACCGTGCGAGACAACGCTTATGGCAAGTGAAGAATAAATAAAACAGTAGGTGACCTGGCTGTCTAGGGGTAAAGTGTCAGACTTCTATGCTGGCGGCCGGGGTTCAATCCTCGGTCCCGGCACAGATTTATCTGATTACCAAACCCTTCCTTCACCTCTGACAAGACATCTTGTGAATGTGGGGAATGCCAGGCCTCCACCGTGGTTCGGATTCCACGTTAAACTGTAGGTCCTTCATTTAATCTCACAATCACCCTACCATTACACATTAGCGTAAGTGCGTATAACCCGAACGGGTAGTAAGACGCGATGCTAATAATAATAATAAATAAAACAAAATGGGCACCATCCCCCTATTCGGTTGCAGCCTTTTGAGAGTGATTTTGTTGGAATAAACTGACCACTGTACAAAATAGCTTTACAGAAAGAAAAAATATTATTACTTTGGTCACTTAGTTTAATCCAACAAAATGTTTGAAATTATAATATATTTCTAATTTTTATTATTTATTCGTCAACTTAGCTGAAGTGGTAACGTAAGATACTCACAATCTAGAGCTCGCGTGTTCAAATCCTAACAGCTCCAAGTTTCACTATTTTATTTATAAGACTGAAAAAAACCTTTCATTTTAAACTATTTTATTAATAAGCAACGCTACACTACTCCTGGCTATACCATTATAGTAATGTATAGTACCTGGATGATATATTTATCAAAGCAAAGAAACATTTATTTTTTGATAAATTAGTATACAAAATATACAAAACTTGCTAGCCAAAAAAGTTATTTATGGTTATTACTTCACTGTGAGAGAGCCTAACCTATAGGTAATTTATAACTAATAGTATATTTATTTTATTTATTTGAGATATTTAACATACACTTTATGCACCGAGTGATTATATCAGCACACGAGAATTTCTATGAACGATCACGAAAGAGCCTACAATTTCTGCCGAGAAAGGTATTTTCACACACCTTCCAGGGTTATTTTAAATACCACAGTTGACTTGAGACCAACGGCTTCACTTCCCCTCCGAATGAGGTTGTGTTACGTATTTCAAACGCTCAAGAAAAATCCATTGACCTTGTCAGGGGTTTAACTAATATTTAGGACCAAAAATAACAATATGTATAAAGAAAACGTTTCGAAACATTTTCGTACATTTTTGAGAAACAATAATAATTATTTTATTTGAAATATTGTTACTGTAACTGATTGTAGGCCTACACATATTAAAGTGTGTTGAATATGTATCTGATTAAATACAAATATGGAAGGAAATATATATGAACTACTAAATAAATCCCCACATTGAAATATGTAAAACCAAGATTTGAGATAATATAATTACTTAGAAAATATGTATTTTTAATTAACATTGTATGTCTAAACTTGAAATAATAAAAACAAGTACGAATCATATGTCCTTCAATATGTTTACATTATTCCTACCAAAATAACTTTTAGGAATGAATGAAAATTATAGGTGTAAGCTACTACTAATTCTTCACAGCTACGTGTAGTCTACTTATTTTAGTTCAGTCATTATTAAAACTCAATTTAAAATACACACAAACTACTAAAATACAATCTACAAGAGAAAGAATAATTAAAAATTGTTGGTATGAGACTGTTTTTAAACTATAATAATATAACAATACAAATTATGATAGAATTAAAAATAATAAACACACCTAAGCTACACTCAGAGTATTCCGTACCAAGAATGTAACCATTATGAAAATCTTACGTTATATGTATGTTTTTCGGTGCTGCACAGATCTCAACATTTGAACGGTTAGACATATATAGTCAAATCTTGGGTTGCAGCTGATTGCTAAGTGTCCACATAAAATGGGTCGGTAACAATTTTGAAAAAATACGAAAAACGGGATTTGTGAGATATTAAAAGTAAGTTTAAGTTTATTATTATTTCTACTCAATTGTGCGGGGTATTTTTGTGTGTATATAAATTTAAATATAATATACATTTTTTTTTAAAACAAAAAATCTCATAAACGAAATTTTAAAAATGTTGGGAATACTCTGGGAAAAATTAGAAATAAAATGTAAAAACATTTTTTTTACAGTAAAAACTATTTTATTTATTTGCAAATAATACTTTTCGAAATATTTCTATGTTGCTCTCAGTACTTTTACTCGTGAATGCCGCGTGCCGACAACTTTCGATGGAGCAGGACCGCATAAACGAGAAGAGGTTGGTTAGCCTAGATATGAAATCCAAATAACCTGCAGCAAGAGCACACTTGATCCTTAATAATGCATACCTTAAATATGCGTAAAGAATGAAAACAAGCCAAACAACGCAGATAATTAAGTCATAAAGATCTTGCTGAAAGTTTTTTTTACTAACTATTTTGGTTCCCAGATAAAGTTTTATTATTATTATTATTATTATTATTATTATTATTATTATTAGCACCGCGTCTTACTACCCGTTCGGGTTATACGCACTTACGCTCTAATGTGTAATGGTAGGGTGATTGTGAGATGAAATGAAGGACCTACAGTTTAACGTGGAATCCGAACCACGGTGGAGACCTGGCAGATAAAGTTAAAAGTGATATTTAATATAAATGAGTACACCATCGTTTTCTTATTTTATTCAATACATATTAGCTGATCTCACTTAGAGAGCAGTTTAGCATCGTAAGGTTCATTTAGAAAAAAATATTTGAGGTATTTAAAATAACGCACTTTCTGAACCGACTGATAAAGTAAGCAGACAACTTTGATATTATCTTAAAACTTGAAAAGTCACATCACCATTCCATTCCATCACTTTAAAAGAAGAAACACACATTTCACTAAAGATAAAAGTTCAGCGATATAGGAATAGATTATGAACTGTCCCACTCTCTTAACGTTTAATAAATCTGTAATTCTTGCTCTTGTAGGATTATTGGTCTGGAAAGCGTTTATAATAATAACAAGTATAATAATAAATAATAAATGTAACCAATAATTATTTGTTCTTGAAATTAACTTGGAAAGATCAATAACTGTTGACTTACTGCAAAACATAAATGTTTAGAAGATGTATGAAAGTTAACTGCATTAGAAACCGTCAGTATTTTATAGTGCTTTACTTGA
Source organism: Timema monikensis (assembly GCA_902151445.1). Taxonomy (NCBI): domain Eukaryota; kingdom Metazoa; phylum Arthropoda; class Insecta; order Phasmatodea; family Timematidae; genus Timema; species Timema monikensis. The sequence continues at coordinate 95,874 of CABFVZ010002486.1, read as the reverse complement.
TGAAGTGAATAATGTGATCCAACACTCCTTTTAGACAAGAGCCATTTATGGCACACACAGAATTAACTATTTATTCATGTTTGAATACCAGGAAAACTTCACCGTTTCTTAGGTAACCTTCATATAGTCAATCTTAAATCAATTAGACAGGAAAGAGTATTCAAAGGAATTGCATATTCAGTCTTGTTGAGAGTTTTTGTTTTTGTTTTCTTGCACCGCGTCTTACGACTCGTTCGGCTAGTACGCTTTAGTACTATTACTCTAAAGGTCTAGGAATTGGGAATGTTGAATTTAGATGAACGAACCCGCATTTGCGTGGAGGGAGAGTGGAAAACTATTTAGTAAAAACCCGTACTAGTTCACTCGAGTGAGATTAGAACCTCGAACTCTTCGTCCTTGCCAGTCCAACTCAATATGAAACTAGCGCGTTAGTTAACTTCGCCACCAAGGCGGGTTTGAGAGTTGTTGTTTAATCTCATTGTGGTAAAAACATTATTGATTTAACTTAAAAAAATAAAACCCCAAAATAATTAATTATAGACCAGTGTGATATTTGCTCGAAATACACACTAAACTAAATATTTGACATCTTATAGTAAACAGAATTACAAAGTAAAATAAATATTCTAGAAAATTTCGTAAACGATTTATTTTCTACTGCATTATTTACCTATCATGCCCAGGTTACGTTAGGCTCGGAGCTATATTTAGAGAGTATTTACCTATCATGCCCAGGTTACGTTAGGCTTGGAGCTATATTTAGAGAGTATTTACCTATCATGCCCAGGTTACGTTAGGCTTGGAGCTATATTTAGATAGTATTTACCTATCATGCCCAGGTTACGTTAGGCTTGGAGCTATATTTAGAGAGTATTTACCTATCATGCCCAGGTTACGTTAGGCTTGGAGCTATATTTAGAGAGTATTTGCCTATCATGCCCAGGTTACGTTAGGCTTGGAGTTATATTTAGAGATTATTTACCTATCATGCCCAGGCTACGTTAGGCTTGGAGCTATATTTAGAGAGTATTTACCTATCATTCCCAGGTTACGTTAGGCTTGGAGCTATATTTAGAGAGTATTTACCTATCATGCCCAGGTTACGTCAGGTTTGGAGCTATATTTAGAGAGTATTTACCTATCATGCCCATGTTACGTTAGGCTTGGAGTTATATTTAGAGATTATTTACCTATCATGCCCATGTTACGTTAGGCTTGGAGTTATATTTAGAGATTATTTACCTATCTCATGCCCAGGTTACGTTAGGCTTGGAGCTATATTTAGATAGTATTTACCTATCATGCCCAGGTTACGTTAGGCTTGGAGCTATATTTAAAGAGTATTTACCTATCATGCCCAGGTTACGTTAGGCTTGGAGCTATATTTAGGGATTAGTTACCTATCATGCCCAGGCTACGTTAGGCTTGGAGTTATATTTAGAGATTATTTACCTATCATGCCCAGGTTACGTCAGGTTTGGAGCTATATTTAGAGAGTATTTACCTATCATGCCCATGTTACGTCAGGCTTGGAGTTATATTTAGAGATTATTTACCTATCATGCCCATGTTACGTTAGGCTTGGAGTTATATTTAGAGATTATTTACCTATCTACCAGGTTACGTTAGGCTTGAAGTTATATTTAGAGATTATTTACCTATCATGCCCAGGTTACGTTAGGCTTGGAGCTATATTTAGAGATTATTTACCTATCATGCCCAGGTTACGTCAGGTTTGGAGTTGTTATGTTTAGGGATTATTTTCCTTCTGTCCTCAGTTATATAGGGAGGTGCCAAAAATCATTCCCACTAGGGCACAAAATCTACCTCGGGCCACCCTTGTGACCAGCAAACCAAATTAGATGAACTTTACATTTAGTCGTTCGTTGTGCCCACCGTTCCGGGTAAAATAATTTAAATTACTCATAGATATTGTTTAGTGAATTCTCTTGAAAGCCAAGGCGGGGGGCGGCAAGAGAGGCTTTGTGCCATCCAGAGTTCGAGTGACTGGTGGCGCAGCGGTGCGGTGAGTGACAGTGACAGCTCGTCGCCTCAGGGCCTCGCGTCCGGTCCAGTTCCATCCCGGACCACACACGGCGCTGGCATCAGCATGCTTGTCCACCTTCGTATTAATGAAACATCCGTCGCCGCCGTCATTACTTCCCTCCACTTAACGTCGGGAAAATGGAGGGGGGGGGGGGCTCATTACCCGGACCCTTTTGTAAGTACGGTGATGTATGTCCCCGATGGCGCTATCTTTTTTATATTGTCCTGGGAGGAGTTCCACGGGTTCGATTCCTTCAGAGAAGTGGTTACGTTTCCACTTAATGAAGAGGCATTTAAGTTACCCATGACTCTTCCCCAAGTGCCTGTCTGAGTAATTGAAACGGCGCACACTTGCCCTAAGGGCACCGTCTACTTTAAGCTAGAAATAAACTTACACTGCGGTATTTCTTACGCGAACGGAAATTCAGAAGCTTCAAAACTGCTAAAACAATAAATAGCCCGTTAGCTTAAAATGGTATTAGGCACCCGGTTAAAAACTGACTTTGTTTGCTTCTTATCGTTTACTTTGATCTCAATGCTGTGACATTTCTTATTATTTAATATATACACATATCATAAGACCTAAAATTTTAAGGATTTTAATCCAACAGGGACATTGTGTCTTGGATTAAATTTTTAAATAATACACCACTTTCTTGGCTCGGTGGCCGCGTGGCCTAACGTGCTACTCTCGACTAGAAGATCGAGGCGCGAGTCTCTGTCAGGTATACTGGGAGTGGTTTCTCCAAAATGGCTTTCCACGCAAACGTATAACCTTCCTAATCCCTTAAACGATAAGTGTAATTAGTACGTACGCCTAAAACCCGTATGGGTAGTAAGATGCGCTGATGAAAGATAAGTTTCTTAATACAGTAGAAAGTTTCTGGACGTCCAAATAAACTCATATCAGAACTCCGGATGGATAACGCCTAAATTTGGTATTATTATATTATACTACTCACTCACTCACTGACATAAGTGTTTACCCACTTCCAGAGGAGCTAGAAACTTGAAATTTGGCAGACTTAAAGCTTTTAGCCTGTAACCGACGGGAAAACTCCAAAGAGTTGTTTAGAAAAAAATTTAACCCCCGAGAAAATTCAAAATTGTAGAGCAACTTTAAAGTCGGTGTGGACCTTTCTTTGGAAGTCTCTTGTGGCTAAACTAGAGCCTATCAAAGAACGGCTCTGGAATTACATTAGTCTAGATCCACTTGAAAAGAAAACTCACTGGGGGAGCAAAGCGAGTTTTTAACACAACCGCAACCAGGTGTCTCATCGAGCTGCGGTTTCCTGTATTCAGACTTTAAACATTGGAATTGAGACCAGTCAAATATTTTTACTCTATTTAAAAATTAGTATTTTAAAATAAATCTACTTCACCGTTTCCAATTTCACTGTTGTCAAGTGAAGAATGTACATCCCGATTTTCATACGAATGGACATTTCTGACAGCTGGAAAAAAGCTATTATATCCACTTACACGTATTCATACGTAAGGCCATGTACTATACAGCTGTCACTTTTGATATATATTATAAATAGTTGTAAAATAACACTATGAATATAGTAAAATATTATCATTGTTGACCACAAAAATATGTATTTTATAAAAGGTGCTCCAACTGTCCATTCACGAGATAATCAAATCCACACTTCGATACGTTTTCTGTTTGAGTGTGGTCCTTTATCCAGTACTACGCGCGCACTGGGAACTATATAGTTGGCGGTGTTAGTTCACAGAAACAGCATGTTCAATTGCTCTTGTCCTAAGAGTAAGGAAATCACGACCCGAAAACGTCATTGCCTACATCCAATACTTTTACAAGTTATTCGAGGATTTGAGAAAGTTTTTCTACTATTTCAGAATGAGTATTGAAATCTTTAGTAATTTGTTAGTGCTTCTCGGACCAAGAATTAACTATAAAAAAACTCTGCTAAGATTACCTGTACCACCACTAAAAATATTGGCTGTGACACTAACCTAGGAAATATTTGTCTATACCCTTAGCCTGAAAGAAGGGTCGGGGTATGGGGATGAGGGAGGTGTGATGGGTTCAGTTAATATATATAATAAATCATATGCTTACAACTCAATAAATGAATCACACACAACACTAAATTATGTTTTTAAAAATAATGTATTATCAGCTATAACATAATCAGAACATAAATATAATACAAATGACTGTAATCTTAGTAATAAGTATACAAATGAAGTTTAGCAAGAAATTTAACCAAATACATACTTTTGAACTGCATAATAAAATACATTTAATTTATAGATTGTTAATCTACTTTCTCTGACTTATTGAAAACCATTAGTTTATAGTATACATTTTATTAAAAAATATTAAATATGCAAGTTTTTATTAAATTAATATATATATATACACTTATATTTGTAAACCTAAGATTCTTATTTTTATTGAGTTCTTTGAGATTATTTCTCTACGCCGAATTGCATTATTAAATTATTTTCTATGTATGATATAATTGAATACTATAACAAATGCCGTTCACGAGCACGAATTCATCCCCTGGGATTCAATAATTTGAAATTTTAATGAAAAATTTGCATCTCTAAATGCTCCACAGCAGGGGTTCTTAACCTCTTTTTAGCCTAGCGCCCCCTTTTGAGAACAGGCTACCGCCCCCCAACCCAAAGTCAAATGTAATATGCAGGCAAAAGGGAATACCTCAATTATTTGCTAAGATGAGTTAGATATATTTTTGTTTTTTAAATAAAAAATAATAAATATAAAGGCAGGCAAAAAGGAATAAATCAAATACACTCTATTCATGCTCGACAAATATCTCATTTAGTATTAAGTCCTGAGATCTAAAATATGTGTTCAAGTAAAAGAAAATAATATGACTTATCTATCCCCTTTTAGCTGCCCTGTAGGCCTACATTCATACTTAATTATTTCAAACCAATTAATTACTATTAATATATAATTACTTTGTTGTGGTAAAACTAATAATCCTTATGAATAAAACACATGCTATGTTATGTTAAATTTTTATAAACACAGGTAATTAAATGTGCAATCAAAATTATGAAACATAAATACTAAACCAAATTTAAGAGCATTTTGTTAATTTTTCTTGCGGTTATCATCAACAGAAAGTTATTGCTGTAATATCCATAAAAACGCTCCCCTCCCCCCAACACCCCCCTGGAAACACAATCGCCCCATGGGGGTGGTAGCGCCCAGGTTGATAACCACTGGTCCATTGCATCTCTTTGTTTGGATTTGATGTTAAACATATCATCAATAAGATATTTAAAATAATTATCTTAATGTTAGTTTTAAAAGTATTTACTAACAACATTTGTCCCCTTACCTCCCCCCATTGACACAATTAAGCAGATATATAAAAATGTATTGTGTTCTGTATGTACACACAAAATGAATGAACTCTAGCTTCATCTCATTAATATATATAACAACAATAATTATGAACATAATAATTACATACGTTTGTCTGCTTTCTCTTTAGCGGGAATTTTGATATAATTGATTCACAAACCTCACTACATAATTTTTCCTTTGAATTTTTGTCACTATATTCTTTCAGACTTTTTCTAATTAATGCTGGTATTTTTTCTACCTCGTATAATAACAACTCTGCACTATCATCAATATTCATGAGTGTTGATAAACCAGCCAGGAATGTGAAAAGTCAACAGCTGATGAATTGCTAGTGCGCGCGGACAGACCTAGATAAGTGCGCTCTATTTTCAACCTCCAACAGTTTGGTTTTCTCAAGAATAGTGCATGCAGTAATTTTAAGTTGGCTTAGTACAAAGTTGCCCTGTGCGCTCTCCCATACAAATCAATGTGTTTCATCCAGCGACGAGAGATTTTTTTAAAGAGGCGCTAGTGCGCGCTTAGCCTAATTGGTCCTGAGATGTACCCCGGAGACAGTGAACGGCAGTTGGCATTAGTTAGACCTCAAGTTGTCTGGCTCGCGGAGGTTGAAAAGATTACTGATCACAATGGCGTGCAGCTTGCAATCTTGTGAATCGCAAAATATATTTAAAATTAAATTAAAGTAAAAATAATCATATTGTGTAAAAAAACAACAACTAAGGTAGCTCACGTCTTTGAGCAACATTGATTATAAACATCCCAATATATTAAATATAAAGTTAAACCCATTGGCGCACCCAGAAGGAGCGAGCGGAGAATTTGTTCTCCCCCTTCTCTCTTTCTTCAGAACTCAAATAATTTTACTAAAAGTTTAAAACATATAAATTACATCTATCAGGGTAGTCACTCAAACTATAGAATAAAATTCCAGCATTATTCCTGTATTTCTTGACAAAAATAATCGTTTTTTCGATTTTTAAAATACTTTTTTTCCTGTTGTGAGACTTTGAATAAAAAAATGAAAATGTTTTAAGAACACGCATTATTAATGAGTGTTTCTTTCTACCCAATTCCTAGGTTCATGGGCGCACTCTTGGAGGATGGGACTATGGGGTTGGTTTAAGCCCCCCCCCC
>CABFVZ010002486.1:71757-88193 GCA_902151445.1 Timema monikensis | reverse complement strand
TTTTTTCGAAAATTAGATTCCTTTAAGTTATTTGGAATGATCTTCCATAAAATCTTTGAAGCTTGGATATGCCAAGAAAATATTTAGTAATTCTCACCTGGAAATTTCTGAAAGCTATAATCTTCAGTAACTTTTAGAGGTATTTAATTTTCAATGGATGGCGTGGTGAGCAGAGATGGCTAAAACTGTATCTGTAATATGTTCTTTCCCAGTCGATCTCCATTTGACCAATCACACAAGTTCTGCTCTACATATCTCACATAGAAATGTGTTGATTGATGAGAAACATTCATAAGTACAGTTTAAATAATAGCTGCTTACCCAGGCGAAATTTCACGCCACGACACTGCTGTATGTGCCCGTGTTGCACTTGCAAACTGTGTCCCCCACGATTGTAGCACTGGTTCAACACCGGGCCACCTCTTTATCGGCTGATATTATTCACGCGGCACGTCCCCCTGAACTTCCTGCTGCGCGGAAACTATTCAGCCCTCGAGAGCAAATGAAATACGATAATCATGAAATGTTTATGCACAGTTTCAATTTAGGGAATAGAGAAAACAAATTACGATTTATGTTTCAATTTATAAGTCTTCCGTTTCTGTTCCATCCCCAAATAAGCTATAAATAAGACTCATAACCCGAATGGATTGAAAAAAAAGTGTTGTGCGGGAATTAAAATAACCTCTCATGAGAGAGTTCTCGGTATCAATTGACGCTGTAGGGTTTTTAATCCTAAGTAATGTCGATGCTTTGGAGAAGGTGTTGGAGTTGGACCGGGAAGGGGGAGTATTATCCTTCAATATATGCTGACAAATGTGTGACCGCATGGGGCCCCAGCGCCTCGTAATGGCTTGCTTGAAAGAGACTTGGATTAATGATGCCTTCGTCTTGAACTGCAGGGGTATGCTGGCTGTGTCGCGCCCTGGGGGAGTCTTGGGTCATCGAGTCGGTCGCTGTAGAGAAGGGGAGTTTAGGGGTGAGAGGGCTTTGGTGTCGGGAGATAGGGTGAAATCTCACCCTTCATGATTCATCAGGCACCGTGTTAGTTAGGGGTCGTCGTAACAATTGCGTTTATTGTCTTTTAAATCCAGTAAACTTGTTTAAGAAACCATTATTTGTTAGGAATAGTAAGTATTAAAATAATTTAAATGACACAATCTTGGACCGGATTCTTATCATTGTCTTGGAAGTTGAAAGTGCTAACGTTAACCAGGGCCTTCGCCTTCCCTTACGATCTCTCTCCACAGGGCTCTACCTGCATTTTGTGTTTTTATTCGTTAGCTATTTCTTGCCATTCTTTTTCTTTTTTCCGGTCTCGGTAGTCTTGAAGTAAAGTGCTTGCCTCAGGACCCGATGTTCGTGGGTTTGAACCCAGCTGGAGTTGACTGATTTTTCTTGAGCGATAAAAATCCGTAGCACAACTTCCTTCGGAGGGGAAGTAATACCGTCGGTACCAAGTCGATTGTGGCATGTTAAAGTACCTTGGACGGTATGTGAAAATAACTTTCCCGGCAAAAATTGGTAGGCCCTTCACTCTCGCTCATAGAAATTCTCGTGTGCTGATATAATCTGTCGGGTCAGAAAGTTTACGTTAAATACCTTAAATATATAAAATCGACCTACTCTAAAAAAAAAATCATGCAATAAGCCTTGGCTTCGCACCGGTGGACACTCAAACAAAGGTGTCGGCCTGGACTTATCTAACCAGCCGGTGACGAGGAGGTCTAATTTCGAATCACACAAAGCTTAGGCCTCTTTCTGAGCGCATTCAGTGGTATTTTGAATGTTTTTCTTTCTAAACTCACAATAAAAAACACTCTAAATGCTCAAGAATTCACTCAGGCACCGAGGACCCGCCACCCCGCTTTCGTCACAAATGTTTTCCCACACTCTCTTTTTCAAAAAATGCTTGTATTTCTTCTAAATTCTATCTTCCTAATTTCTACCCCATTGTAAATATGCGGATAGCCCGAACAAATATAAAGGTGGGAAGAACTGCGCGAAATAAGTTTAGGAAGTTGTAAACCTAGGTTTTTAAAAATTATTATATAGAGCTATAGTGTGCGTTTGTGTCTGCCGCGCTACACTTAGAAAGTGTCTGTTCAAATGCCACTACGCTCGTTACAAATATTCAAACACTGTTAAGTTAACGCTTGTGTAGAAAATTATACTGAACGTATCTACTGAAGCAATATTCTATTTATGTTGGCCAAAAAGGTATTTTATTATAAAAACTTGCGTTACCTTCATCCCAGCTTCACTAGATAAGATTAATTTTTACATTTAATTTGATTAAAATGAATACCTATGAAATGTATTTTTAAAACTGGCAACACACATTATTACAAAATAATATCATCCCAGTCCTTAACATAAGAAGATAATTACTGAGACCAAATATGTTTGATTCACAGTATTTTCTTTTTATAAACCTTTTTCACACTTTTCAGAAATAATTTATCAATAGGTAACACTATTCCAGATACAAATTTCAAGATTTTTGATAGTAACACGTTGGCGCTGAAACTGTCATTTAAGAAGAATAAGAGAGCTATGCTGGGGCCGTTACACAGCTCACGTGTCCCGGATTCCCCCTAATGTGTCTGGAAATATAGTCACTTTTACTATTTTGCGGTATTCTTGTCTTTTATCAGTTTTTATTCACAAAATAATATAGTAATAAAAATAGTATTTAAAAGTGTAATTTATTTATTTATTTTGGAACTCAAGACCTTATGTACGGTATGAACAATCCATTAAATGTGTTTTTGTTCACTAAGAAAATAAACTAATTGCCAAGCACAATATTTAAATAAATAAATAAAAATTGTACGTAGATATTTTAAGTTGGTCTGCAGATATTTTTGTACTTTAATTAGTAAAAACCCCGCTTCGGTGGTAGCATGATCTAAAAGGGCAGGCATGCCAAACTGGTGGCCTTAGCCATGATTTTGTGTGGCCCGCAGACATTGATAAATTGAGCTTAGTACCGACGACTGTCACCCTAATCTTCTTTTTATAAACATTTCAAATATACAACCTGTGATGATGTGATATTTAGGAATTAGGCACAATTTGGAGGAATCTGAGGTTGGTGTGCCAAATTTGTACTCATTCTTCGACATGGATCAATTCCAAAATGTATTTGAATCTGCGCTGCGAATGTGTGCAACGTTTTTATGCTTAAAGTTGTTTTCTCACGTGAAATGGAATCGACCTAAGAGCTCTCTGCTTACGGACACAATCCCACTAGTTCTTGTTTGTTTTATTATTACCTCATCTTACTATCTGTTCAAGTTATACCAATATATAATAATTGCTCTAATGGGGTAGAGTTGAGGAAGTATTTTTCTAAGAGATAATCTACCCGCGTGTGTGAGGAAGTAGAGTGGGCAACTCGGATCTCTCCGTCATCAGCAGGCCAGTTTAACACGAGAGTGACGCCTTAGACCATTCGGACACTTTTATTACTGTAACATTAAAGTCGCCTAATAAGTCATTGATGATTCTTTTAAAGTGGCCCACGCATTTTAAAAAAAAATTCTTAGTGTGGTCCTCAAGATCAAACTATTTTGACACGCCTTGTCTGAAGTGTTACTCTTTCAATATATTGGATTGCCAAATCATTAGGTCATAAATCGAATCCCTGCTGAGCCATTACGGCTACATTTACCATAAATTCTACCTTCCTCCTCTTTACCCCACTATCGTATAATCAGATAATTACTGTATGGGTAGTTTGACCCGGTACACACATTAGTTAAAGAAAAATAAATAAAGTCCATTAGGGTACGTGTCAGTTTTACTATTTCTTTTTTGTGAAAATATTTTTACTGAATCTGTATTCAAAGTGTTGGCAGCCATGCCGCTACAGGTTAATTCACCTCTCATGAAGTGATATACGAGTGCTGCCTGTAATAGTTCACAGCGACCTCTGATGGTTCCCCAGTCACATATTAATACGACCGTTACAAGAGGTCAGCCATCAATCCTAGTACCAGTCAATTTCCACCGTGTTTTGACAACGTCGGACTTGAAGGGGGCTGGACATGGAATACAACCCCTCCACACCCTCTGAAGAACAATGGGCTAGGGATGCGCCGCGGGACTGGGCGCCATCGCTCGCGCCGGCCGCGTCGCTGACAAATGACCGCGACGTCGGGGTGATGACAGTTTGAATACAATGAGAGTGTTTCTCAAAACAACGCCTGACTAAACACGGACTGTGACAGACTTGTTTCAGTTACATTTCTTGCCGGTAGGCCGCTCTCTCAATCAGGGTAACGTTTTTGTTTTATATAGACATTTGAAACGTCTTTGTCTTTTAATCTTTTTCATTTTTAGCTGTCAAAGTTTATTCCACAGTAAAAATAGTTTTCTAAAGTCTTTGAGACCCAACATATCACCCAATATATTGATCCTAATCATTGTTCTCTCGGTCTCTTAAAACTGGCTTCCCTGTCACGTTTGAAAATATATATTAACTTGGTAACATAAGATTTATAGATGAGAGAGGCCGTTTTAGAGGAAGTGCACGAGTATTAACAAGGAGAAAGGATGAGGGTACCACAGTGATGTCACATCCGGGAACTATCCTCCTTCCAGTGCATCTGGGTGAGATACACATTTCGATCTTCCCATCATCGTCAGTTGCGAGCCTGACGGCCTAAGCAGTGAGAACACCTGTGCTGTTAGGATGGTTATTCGTTATTACATCTTTATTCGCAAAGCTATTAAGTGCCTATCCCACTACTAATCAACTGGGAAACTATTGTGCTGGATTAAGAAACAGCCTCAAAGCGCTTTTTTTTTACTGCTTCTTAATACCTGCCCGACATATCCTCTTTTAACCGCACAGATGAAATAGGCATGAAATATGATTTTTAAATAAATGTACTATTATTTTCGTTGCGTGAGATTGAGAAGTCATTTAGAAGAAAATAAACTATATATACCCACCTGGGATTAAAATACTGACCCCCACCTCCATCCTACCCCCTCTGTCATCTAAAAAAAACCGTCTAGATGAGCTTGGCGGTTAGTTTGCGTGTTCCCCGATGACAATATATTTTTTAAATATGTTGAAATTAATATCATTCCAATCAACTAATTTCCACTGAAGTATCTACAATGCTCGGGTGAAAACTGTCTCTAAAGGTGGGTGGGGTGTAAGGGAATTTTAGCTTAGGACATTACTTCAGTACTTCAGTTTAATTTGTTGCACATAGTGAAAAAACCATCCCAATAAATGATATTGAAGTGTTCACACTACCGTGATGTGTTGTGATGTGTTATCTGACACCACAATGCCTGCTAACCTGTCGTAACACGCATCAGAGCGTGACACTTGAGTTTTTTCGATTTAAGTTATTTTTTTGTGTGAAATATCGAAGACTATAAAACTCCTTTATTGACATCCTAGTGTACATTTTGAAACGCTTTTTATCTTTAAAAAGTTCGGACCATAAAGTATGAAATTCACCAAATTCACCCCTCTGAATGTATGGGATGTACCCATTCTCTCGTACGTTCCAGTGCAAATAACATACTAATCTCCCTTGGCTTGTCTCATGTACATAATTACCTGTTTGAATTTTGTTTCAGGTTTTTCAGGATCGTGGACAACTTCCTTTCGTTAAATCTCGATGAAGGTAAGGTAATTTTAGCTACTCACTTATTAGCCTTTTACTTTTTACACATAAGGGGTTTGGTAGGATGAACCGTACCTGATCATTACACAAATTAGTAAAATATCTTTAATATATATAAAATGCATGTAATCTTCAACTGTCGCTTTTGATCGATATTATTATCATTGTTGACAGCGAAAAAAAGGTAGGTTTTTTTTCTAATAGATACTTCCTATCATAATTCAAACTTAAATATAATGGATTAAATATTGTAATGTTGAAAAGAATCCATCTCGAGATTTTGATGAAACTAATATTAATCTGTCCCTGAATTTAAAAAAAAGTGTTCTTATATTTGTTTGTATGTATGTATTTCTGTGTTCATGTATATGCACTTCTCTGGACATAAAGATTTGGTTCAAATTTGGTAGTTAAGAAGTGAGAACAATTCTATCATATTTAATTTGGTGATTAATTAGGATGCATTAACATAAGACATTCCCCATGGTAATTCTACAGGAACCATACATAAAGGGCTAACTCCTGTGGGTGAAAGTATCAGTCTCTTTGCTGGTTTGCCGCTGACGAAGAAGATTGATTTTGAATCTCGAACAGGTGTGATTTCCTCATCTTCATCACAAAAGCATAATTAAAATGCCTATATCCCGGATGGGTAGTAATAGTAAATAAGTTACTTGAATACTGTCCCATTTAATAAAAATAGGAAATTAAGGGAATATTTTAAAGAACTGCTTAAGCAAGCTTACTTGACTGGAAAGAGGATGAGAAACCACAATAGTAAAATAAGTCCATGCGCCTGGTCGGGAACTGCACTCCAGCCTACCGATTCAGAATCAGAAATAGGAACGTCCTCACCAACCCTATATTCAAACAAAAACTAATTATACCTTGCCTAAGCATATGTGAAACTTCATTGTATGGTTCTATCCTCTCTATAAGCTAATGCGGATGCACTTATTCTGTTCTAACCCTTATAAATGCTTAGATTAATTTGTTAATAGCCCTTGTTTAGATAAACCTTTCTAACAACATGGAACTCTGATTCTATTCTGGGTGATGCTGACAAAGATAATATTTACCATCCCTATACCATTGTCGGATCCAGAATTTACCTGGGAGGAAGGGTGGGTGCATGTTAATCGAAAGTTTAATCATTTATAACTAAAACTATACTTAAGGTGATGCCTTGGTCCGTTGGAATGCGTCGATCGTTGTCGGGCCACACGACTTTAAATTCCAATATCTGTGTCGTATTCTGTAACTACTGCTCTTAACGTTGCAGACGTTGTGTGTGGACAGGAAAACTGTGCAGTTCTGATAATGGAGACCAAGAATTAAAACCGACAGTTCAGATTTCATCGACTTGCACAGTCTTGTCGGTGCGTGTGTGTGGACACTCCCTACATTTTATCTACTCTTGCGGTTCAGTTTTACTTTGATATTAAGTGCAGGAACAATGTTAGCAGGGATTACATATTTTCATTTATTTTTTATTTCTTTAAAAAAATGGTTTAACGATTACTGATCTTCATCAATACTGTCGGGAATTTCTGACGGAGTTCATTGAAATGTACTAGAGCTTTCCGTGCTTGTGTCGAATAATATCTAAAGATTACAGATACCGGAACAGAAAGAGTCAGGCCTACGAGTCTTTGATACGTCAATACAGAGAGGTTGACACCATGACACAGATTTATCACACACACACAAAACTTGAGGTTTGTCTACCGATAAAAGTTGACCAAATTAAATAAATTGATTTGTTCTGGGGCTGTGGACGATGATATTTACAAGCCTACACTATGGTATTATGATTTATTTGATTTTTTGAATGATCAAGAAAGTCTGAGAGAATCTACGAACACCTTGGATGAGTCTGCCATATTGTATGAAGAAATATGACAAGAGGTAACACAAATACAATTTATACATAATTATTACAACATTTGACGAAGACCATAAAAATAACTTAAGCCGTGGTTGTAAAATGAGCTCAAAATAATTGTACTACTTTCAATACTAAAGAAAATTATTTTTACTATCCCGGCATACTCGTCTGAAAATTTCCTAGAGAAATTTATTATTAATAGCTAAAACTGTTTCAATCAAATACAATTGATTAAGACTAAATAGAAAACTAACTAAAACGTTATTTATAAGGTAAATTTTGAGTTTTGAGATTCTTGAAGTACTGTACTATAAATGGTACAGAACTCCGCACGGACTTTCTCACTCCATTGTTTAAAAATGGAGATTTACTCAAAACTGGTAATATAATTACATGAAATGAAATAATATACAATAGCATACCCGAGCTATTTTCTACATTTTATTAGGGGTTGCACATCTTATGGTTTTCGCATTTCTATTAAATTCCTCATTTATAATTTTAGAGCAATAAAAAAAATTACTTTTTACTCTAAAATGATATAGATAGATCATTGGTGTACAAACATTTCCCCAAGAGGTTATTGAGAAAAGAACATAAACTTTTTGAGAGACTTACTTATCTACTTACTCTTTGGTATTAGAAAATTATTTCGTTAAAAACTTCAGAAGAATCTTGTACAACTAAAGATCACAAAATGGTATTAATATGCTAGCCATTCTCTCAGAAACTATTTATTTTATAAAGATACATTTCAAATAAAAGTTATTTATTTTTAATAGTACTACAATTTTGCAATGATAAGCTATTTTGTATCTCCAATAGTTGCGGAGATACGGAAATTTCCGCTTCTATTAAGTACTCTAAAAGTCATTTTCATAGGAATATGAAAATAACTTTATTATTAATCTAAATCAACGCTAAGATACGAATTTTAATCAAAATCGTTGTATCAAATTTTGAGAAAATCTATGCTTTCTTTTTTCGCCCTTTATTATCTACTCTTAATTTTAGTGTTAAACAGACACAGAAACGAGCGGCATTGCAAAAACCACGTTTTGTGGTTTGAGGGGTCATGAGACATCGACATTCATTAAAATCTTGAGTTCGATTTTTTTGATGATTACAATAATTTCTCTACATGTGAGGTAGTGAGAAAGTAAAAAATAGTCTTATGACTCTTGAATAGATATTAATCTGGCAGGTAAGTATTTATATCTTGTCAATAAGTTAAATAAAATGTATTCATCCATCACATTTTTAACGGGAGATTTAAGTACTTGATAACTTTTATCTGAAAGTGAAAATGGTTATTGCCATAGTGATGCGTTGTTTTTCATGAGGTTTCGCCTGTCAGAATCTGTTTTTAGGTTAAAATCTTGGTTCACGTGTTTAGTAGGTACAGGCCCGGGCTCTAGTTATATAAAGTTAGAACATACTATTAAAATGTGAGTACAATGAATTAAATTTTGTAAACGTACGCATTTATTGACCATATTTTGGCAGACACCGAAATTAGTACTACCAAGACAACCTAGTTTTTGTGCCCACGTGACGCCATATGTTTCCTTGCACTAGTTTAGCCGCCATTATTTAACAAAGGTTGAGCGTTGTAGCCACTTGCCAGATAGTAGTGGTAAGAGTAGGGCTTATACGCATGCGCGTACCAGTAAAAACCGTACCAAACTTGCGTTTTCTGCAGAAAAATGGTCGCTAACTTTAACCTCTCGATAGCAATATTTATCTAGTAGTCATAAGACCGGCCCTTATTCAACTATTGGAACAGCGTTTTATTATAATACTCATTAAATGTGGTGAATTTATGATTAAGGTTTTAGTTATTCAAAATATACTTCGAGAACGTAAGTAAATAAAATAAAACTTAGGTAAGACTACTCACTTATGACTACAAAAACTACATACTTACAAACATAATCTGACATCGTACAGACTCTACTGTTTGAATGAATCTCTAACAATTCTAGCACTGGTCAAAACTTGCCTTCTTATTACACGTTGTATTCGATGCATCAACTCGGGGCCACATCTTTAACCTTGAGAATGCAACCGAACAACCGTACAGATTTTCACGATCCATAGTTTCAGGGGGTGTGTAAATTTGAGGGGATCTTGTGCATATAAAATTGTGTAAAGTGCAACCTGCACGAACGACAGAATCAATGTTTTCCAACTTCAAATTAATAGTTGTCTATGGAAAATGCGAAATCTTGATGCCAACATTCCAAAAGTGTTTTCAACAACACGCCAAGCTCTGGACAGGTGACAGTTGAAAACTATTTTCGTTTTATTCAATGTTTCTCGGTGGTGTGGCCTTATGAGATCTCGTCTCATTACAAAGGCTTTATCACCCACAAAAATATATCCATTAACTCGGTTTGAATTTTAAATGTATTAAGGTTCTGTAATTCTCAGGTTATTGTTAACGAGGGTTTTATTTTCCATAAAATTTAGTATTATTCATAACTCCTCCGTCAGCAGATACTTTGCCGTTTATACCAATGTAAAGAGAATAGAAGGTAGGGCCAGTTGGAGAAATACATCTGATTGGCTGAGCGTGTGACGTCACTCAGTACACTAGCCAGCGCTTAAAGCCGTTTTCTCGCGTGTCTCTTTCAATGAATAATTTCAAGTGATACATGTTTAATGAAAATAAAAATTAAAGTTATTTATTAACACGTGTCATTTATCATAATATCAAAGTCACTATCGGCAAAATGAATGGAACATATTCGAGCAAAATTTGTGTTAATTGTGTCTTTCCTTTTACATTTGAGCTCAAATATACGAAAAATGTCTGGATGCTTAAGAAAGGAGTAAAAAGATATATTATTATTTATTATCCTTGCAGTTTCGTTGATTATTTACACAGACTTCAACAGCAAAGCTAGGCATTTTGTAAGTTTGTTTGAAAACACATGTAATTAAAATGGCAGAACGAACGCAAATAAATTAGCAAAAAGCCTAAAAATTTGATCTTTCAACAATGACTTGTAACCTTACGTGCCTAACGTACATAAATAAATTAATAAAAAGCCTAAAAGTCTGATTGTTCAGCAATGACTTGTATCCTATATATTATATTATATAAAATAAAAACTATTATAAAATAATAAACAGCTTGATAAGAACAATACAACTACATATAGTTAGCATTCATACATATATTTAGTATTATGGTTACTACTATTGAATCATGAACTAGAACATCCCTGCTGTATTTTATATTAGCATATTAAAACAAATACTTGAGTGAGAATTATAAGGAACGCATTTGGTAGAATGACAGTTGGTTAAATTGTTACACTTGTGAGTCGATTAACATACCCCATTTAACTCTACTAATGTTTTTCCCACATCAGTCTCTTTATTTTAGTTGAACCTTTCATTCTTTGTGATGTCATTTTTACACCTCAATACTAAATTTTCCGCATTGGTTTTGTCTTGGACCTGAGGAGGGTGTAATGAACGCCGAAACATGTCAATCAGCCTAGAGGCGGCACAAGTGTCTTAAGTAGTGGAATTAAATCACAGTTAAGGAACGTCTTCTGTAATACACCATTCAAGTATCATTTTCGGTATTTTTTCCAGTTTACACTTCTCAATTACATCCATTCTATTATATTTAATAAACTTATAATATCGATTATATTAAAACCACGTGGATTGATCTGATCGACATTCCTGCTAATTATCAACTATCTATTAATTATCTCTTTGGTTAATATAGTTTGTAACCTCTTGACCTGATAACAAGCTCTAAACATTAATATATTTTAATTGTGTTACCATGTTATCAGGAAAATTTTAATTTCAATGTTAACATGTTTCTTATGTAGTTCAACATTAATATGTTTACATTGTGTATCAGACTTTGTTATTTATTTCCTAGATTTTATTAAATTATAATTATTGTAATTAGTCAATACACCTTATTATTAATCACATTTGATTATTCTTATCATTTGTTGTAAATGCATAACTGCCCTTGTTGAATGTTCTTAGATTTTATTAAATTGAGCTCATGTAAATATCACATGTAACAACACTCCTGTTCAGTTTAACTATTTACAACTTCTATTTTTGATAAGGGTGACCTGGTGGTCTAGGGGTAAGGTGTCGGACTTCTATGCTGGCGGCCGGGGTTCAATCCTCGGTCCCGGCATAGATTTATCTGATTACCAAACCCTTCCTTCACCTCTGACAAGATGTATATTAATCACAACTTGTGAATGTGAGGAATGCCAGGCCTCCACCGTGGTTCGGATTCCACGTTAAACTGTAGGTCTTTCATTTCATCTCACAATCACCCTACCATTACACATTAGCGTAAGTGCGTATAACCCGAACGGGTAGTAAGACGCGGTGCTAATAATAATAATAATTTTGATAAATTTCTCAATTTAAAAAAAAAGTTTCATTTCTTTAATTGAATCTGGTTCACCTATTGGTTTCCTAATTTTAAATTCAAATTGCTTTTGATCAGTTTATAAGTGATTCTTAGGAAAATAATTTATGGAATTTTAAGTGTTTGATTCCTGTCATATCAATAGTTGATTAGTACATTTGTTTATACTGCATTTTTGCCTTTGTTGACTGTTTCCTAAATTCTATCAAATTGATCATTTATTAATTGTTATTTGTGTTAAAAACTCTAGTTTGTCACTAACTATTTACAATTTTTGTTTTTGATATAATTCTAAAACAAAATATTCTAATTTCACTTTTAAGAATCTTGTTCAACTACTGGTTTTTCCTTTTTTTTAAATTAAAGTTGCTCTTGATCAGTTTATAAGTGACACCTAGATGAATAATGTAGGTATTTACATGTGATTACATTCCTGACATATCAATTTTAAACTTTGAATAATTAATTACTTACTGCTTCCATCAATTCATATTGTTAATTGACTTGCATATACTTTTTATATTTTAACAATCTCCACTTTATTAAACCCCCCTTCTTTCTTTCTCATTACTTGTATGTTAATTGACTCAGAAGTGTAACAACTAATTAACTAATTGTCATTCTACCAAGTACGTTCCTTATAATTGTCATTCTTATTTCTCCTTACTACAATTAAAATAAATTTAACTAATGAGATACTCGAGTGGTAAACATATTAAAGTAACTAACTATACACAAAAAACAACTACCAAGCAAACACAAATAAATAAATAATCATAAAGATAAATGAAAGGACCACCCGAAACATATAGACCGCATGACATGCTATGTACTGGGTGACGTATTATCGTGGCTGACGTAAGCGATGACATCAAATTCTACAAATGGCGCTACCTATCTATTCTCTTTACATTGGTTTATACCTACATTATAATACACAAACTTACATTTGGCATTAGCTTTTGCCGTAAGAACTACATTGTGTGTTTTCTTATAATTGTAGTTATAAGATCCACTTCCCTTAGGCAGTACCATCTTGATGTGTTTACCATCTACAGTGCCTAAGCAGTAAGGGAACTGCTATTTCCTTTCGAAATTAGCCGCAATTTCTACCCACTCGGCTTCAGTTTTAGGAAACTGGAACAAAACAATAATAAATAAATAGTATGACTCAATAGTACATACTTTCTCATATTATGTATTAGCCTATAATTTAAAACAAAATTTTAAAAAACAGGTTTTCACTAAACTATCTTTGTTTTAAGTTTTCCTCAGAAAAACAAATATCTCTTCTTTTTAATTACAATAAATACTCTTCAAATTTGAATTTTGAATACAAGCCTAATTTTCACTCCATCTTTATAAAAGTTAAATTTATCAAAACTATATATATATATATATATATAAATAAATTAACTTCAAATTATTGAAATTGGTAAAAATAAAGACATTTTCTGAAATATTATGCAAAATAATTCCCAGATACATATATTTATTTTACATTTATATTCTTAAAACCTTACAAGATAGGCTACCTAATTTGATTAAAATCTTTGGAAACCCTTTTAAAATATTTCGACCATTTGAAAAATTAAACATCAGTAAATTAGCCTTAAACTAGTTTTTACCCCAAACACAAGTATACAATGTAATGTGTGATGTCCAACACTCCAAAATTACCCATTTTAAACCAAATTGACAAGAGTCATTTTTAAAATATCTCAAGTTTTTGAAAAATCAGTCGCCAGTAAACTACCCTTAATTTGAGGGTTATGGTCAAATAAAAAATAACTGTTGGGTATATTTATATTATATCTAGATATCACTTTTGAACAAAATCCATCAAACCGTTTCGGAAGTACGCCCAGAGGGACAGACAGATAGACAGACAGACTGGGACTGACAAAATTAAAAAAAAAAATCTGTTTTTCTATTCCGGGTGCACATAAAACATATGGATTCAACATTATCTCGGGATCTATTTTTCAAGATCACAATACTTTCTCTTGATATGAGAAAGTAAAAACTAAATTAATAAATAAAACAAGCATTATTATTTAAACTCTTTCAGTCTGATGACGCAGATAAAAGTGAGTTTGATGAAGAAGACGTCAAAATACCGGCTACTCCCGCAACATCGGCTTCAGGTCATGTACATGAATCCACTTCCTGCAACACCTCTCGTTCACAGTCTTCATCTCGAAAAAGAAAAATGCCTCCAGATGATGATGATGAAAATAGGGCTATTGAGATTATGAATCGAAACCTCGTACTTGGAACCCTCAATATTCAACAGAACAAACATGTTTACCCAGAAATCGATCAACGATGTCCTATTTGAAGCAGAAATGGAATCACTGAATAGAAGTTTCAAAGTTGTTGATTTATATTTATATATCACATTCCACAGCAGCACACACTACAGCAAATTGAACAGCAACAGTAACTTTCACAAGGAAGACAAAATCCACCTTCCGAAACGGTCACGTCGGGTGAAGGATGTTAGCTCATCTATTGTGGATTAGTTGGCAGTATTTGAGGACAACCCGTAGAATTCTAAGCAAAGTGCTTATATCAAATATTTTACTGACTTTTGAAAAGTTTAATAGGCTACAGAAAATTCTAAGAGATTTTATTCACTGAGTAATTTAGTTTTCTACCAAACATTGTTTTTCTTTATTTTATATATGTTACCTTTGTCATTAAGTAATAACCATATTTTGTATTTTTTTTTTCTAATAAGTTACAACTACTTTAATTTGTAAAGAAAAAATAATCAATCTGATTGACTTACCTTCAAGTAAACCTTTTTCAGAACCTTGTATATAGCTTATCATAGTACACGGCCGCCCTTCTTCTTTGTCAGGACTTCACCTCTCCTTTTTCAAGTCTTTCCCGTCCTGAACAAAAGATGATGACATCATTATGGAAAATTTTAGAAGCTCACAACAGAAAAAGATAGAGATAAACACAGCGCTAGTGCAGTGTGATCGTCAAATATAATGATATAAAAAGTTTTTTAGATAAATAAAACAAATGGCTGAACAGATAGACAAGTATACCGAAAATCCAAATAAATATTTAAATTTGGAAAATATAGAAATAAGGATCATTACAAGCTTTACAAGTTTCAGAAATGATCTCACTCAGTGCTTGTTTGGACATAATGGTTGGGAAGGCCAGGTCCTGATAGCTTCTGCCAGTTGCTAGGAATTTTAAGTTTGCGCATACAGATCCTTTCTTTAGTAACATGTCGAGTTGCTAATTCTAATAAATGATGGTATTTTTAAATGTCCATTAGTAGCTAATATCGCCAGTCTTCAGGTTCACCACGCAATTCATGAAGTAGTTTCACATGGGAAAATTTGTGTCTTTTCAGTAACCATAGTCTTGAATATCGCTTGCATTTTAAGACCTTTAATTAGCCTTTTTCTTTTTGCAAGACAAAATGCAAAAATGGACCCGATTAAAACTTACTCCATGAAGGATTTCGCTGATCCTAGTGAGGACAACTAACTGTACCGTGTGGCCACCACTAAACTGCGCCGATTTTTACACCGTTTTGTCTATGCAGTCACAACTGAGTAATAAATTGTTGCGTGTGGACCGGGTTTAAGCTGTGATCTGCCACCCAGTAACACAAATACTAGGCTACCTTCTTAAAGTTCAGAATTACAGTATTACATTTCACTGAACTTGACATGATTTAGTGGTCTTTATCAAAATATCGTCCTTGAACCAATAGTGATCCGCGGTGACCTATCAAGTGTTCCAAAGAATCCCAGAAAGTTTAGTAATAAACTAATAATAATTAATTTAATAATGTTATCAAATATAACACAAAAACTTGAATTGAAAACGATTAAATATGAAATATCCATTATACATACTCTGGTGTATTTTTTTCTTCGGCAGACACAAGTCACATACGAGTCACATGTACAAGTTCGACCTTCGATCCAATTAGTAAATATTGATGTGTAAAACCAGTCATATTATCCCAGGTCTAATTAGTCTGTAAGTCATGTATATACCCGTTATCTTGTAAAGTATAAACAACAGTTTACAATATTAATAAAACCTTAGAGTTAAGTTGGGAGTGTAGGAAATGCAAGTTAAGGTGTTTTTTTGCCATTTTTTAAATCAAAACTATTCTTTTGGCCAAAATAAATAACATATTGCTCCAGTAGAAACCTTTAGTTTAATTAACTCACATATTGACATAACCAGTTCGAATATCTGTCATGGCCATAGCGGCATTTGATGAGAAATGTATTAAATGTAGAGACAAAGTTGTCATTAAATTTCAGGACATCCTTGACTAATATTCAAGAACTTTTGAGATCACTGTGTTCAGAAAATTTAACTCTGTTTCTAATATAGAATGGTTTAATTTATTTTGACTCTATACATGTTTTGATACAAAAACTGCAAAAATACTTCCCTTAACTTGCCTTCCTTTCACTTC
>CABFVZ010002486.1:52201-71555 GCA_902151445.1 Timema monikensis | reverse complement strand
CCCCCCACACACACACACACACACACACAGCTCATAGCCATTACAGAGGGAAAGAATACCGCCTATGAAAGTACATGACATCTCGTCAAAATCTACATTTGTTTATCAGGCTTATTGTCTTCGACTAAAATAATGTTTATTGATAAAAATGATGCCTTTGCCAATGTTTGGTAAACATTGCCATAGACCACTCTTGCCTCGTGTGTTTACGAGGAATGCTGAGGAATACTCACTCTGGAGGCTCGGAATACATTCCAAGTCCGATTAGATCAAAATGTTGCACCTCATATTGTTCTTTTGGTCTCTTTACATTTTACCGGGGAATATAACTTTTATTTGCGGAGGGACTAGGAGTGGTGAGGCTTTTGCCATTTCAGATCTTACCTTCAAATTGGATAGTAATTTACCCCCACCTCTATTTTGTGTATTGAATCTGACGGTAATTTTTGTGTGTCGTGTAAGATCTGAGTCTCGTCGGCGCCAAGTTCCCCACCTCACTCTCCTCCGAGTGCTGGAAGGGCTGTAGTAAACCCGGTCCAGTTTGTATTTCGGGAAGTTGGGAGCAAGAGTAGAGGAGATATAATAACAGCTCGCATCAATCACCAGTCAATAACAGCCACCCCTCTCAACCCCTTCCTAGAGTATTCGAGAAGGAGTAGTAGTAAGACGAGGCTTGAAGAACCCGATAAACACACTGGAGCCTGTTTCACGTGGGGGCTTTTTGTGAGTCGCGCGTTCGTCTTGAACAAAACACGATCGCAGTGTAGCAAGAGGAACTTGGAAAAGTCGAGGGAATTTGTTGATATCAGTGGAAATAAGGAGTTTTCGGGGCCAAATTAAACGAATTTAAATACTTGGATAAAAAAATATTTTCGCATTTTAACGCAAACATAAAAGTGAGATATTTTGTTTTTCGCACGCTGGCAAAATTCTGTGTCTATAAAATAACATTTTAACTTGAGAGGGTTGTAGTTTTTGTTTTTATACCACATTCCTACAAATAATAGAGGTCTACTTAAAAACATCCAACACTGGGCGTATATCAACTTATAAAAATTTGATTTTCACTAGTTGTTAATATTTCTTTTATAAAACAAGATGTGATCATTGCAATACGCGGGAAAAATAATTGTCATTCACGAAGGAAAACTGAGTATCCCTGAAAAGTCGGAGAGTTTCATGATATAAGTTATGTAGCTGCCCTGAGCTGGTCTCGGTATCGAAATAAAAACCAGGAAATGGTATCCTCGGTACCGAAAAAAAATGGGGGATTATATCCTCGGTTTCGAAGGAATAACCAGGAAATTGTATCCGAATATCATGTTTATTAGTGTTTTGCATACCGAAATATTGACGATTGTTTTTCTCTTCTCATTTTGAATACATATAACTCTCGTAATAATATAGAAACAATAAACACAACTTTTTCACTATAATAGTATTTATTCTTATTCCATATACATTAAATAACTAAAAATGTTAAAGATGCTATCACAATTTTGTAATAAAGGGCTTAGTTATGTGTGTATTTATTTCCGAACGAAGCATTAGGAATGTTTATTAACTAATTACATTATCAATACAAATAGATAGGCCCACACTATAAACGGATGATTGTTTCTCTCGTTAACGATCCGACTCATATGAGTGAAAGTATCGAAAGAAATAGCCTTTACCTAAGAGTAAAGCGTCACTATTTTTTCCTATGATTTATTTGGGTGCGCTCACCAATACGCTTGATTCTTGACTTGATATTGAGTTTCGATTCTTGATCGGATGCGTCCGGGGATTATTTTCAACGTCTTGTATATCACCATGGTGTTTCTATTAACTATACGCTAATGCGTGTTCATTGCCTCTAAGTTTCCCTCCCAATTCCCACCCCCTAATCTATGTCTTCACTAACTCTGATGATGAAGGTATCACGTCTTTTAAAAACCCATATATAATCGGATAAAAATAATGAAATAACTAAGATTTCCAAACGAAAGAGCCTGATTTTGGCTGGAAGAATTGTTTAGAAAATGCAATCATATTTATTTACACACAACATTTAACTATATTATTTGTGTTATTTCATAGATGTAGATAACATCTATCAAAAGGGACGGCTGCAGCTAACATTACTTGATGTAACAATATATTAAAATTGTTTTAGTAACTTTAGTAACTACCAGCTAGGCCTTCTTTCTTCCTACCAAAGTCAGAGTATACAGATATATTTATACATGTATATATCATATATACTACATACGTATATCTTTTATATATATTCATAAATTATATTATATATATATACACACACACACATAGTCCCTACACACACACACATATATTTGTATGGTAAATATATCACTATGTTAATCTATGACAGTATAAGCGCTATTAATACATAATTTCCTATGTTATAGAAAAAGTTATTGAGCTATTGATCTGCAATGGCACAAAATCTCTGATCTGTCGCTGAGTTTTACTAGACAACCTGTGATTTAGGCATTTAAGAAAGTTAACTTAACGACTTTTTACCCGGATACGTCTAGTTAATCTTTTTAACTTTCATCTCTATAGTTAATATTCGAGCATTATAGTTTTTATTGCATGAAAAACATATTAAATCTTAAGAGTGGTTTTTATTGCTACACTTTTGTGCTCTTGAACTTTTACCACCCATGACACTAATACGACTGGGATACTCAAAGTAGAATTTAGAGTAAGTGATCCCGAAATAAATAGTCTATAGTTTAAACCTATTTAGGGGAGAAAAAAACTCATAAACTTTCACTCGACCAGGATCCGAACGCTGACTCTCGACGTCACTGACAAACCAACGTAGGTGAAGTTGACGTCTAAACCCGCCTGCCCAAAGATGCGTGTACTTTGGGTTTCACATTTTTAACACGAGGGCCCCAAATTTAAGGGTAGTAAAACCACAGTGGTTACACCATCACCAGTATTTCATTCAAGTACGAAACAGATGCCTTGGACCGTGTAACCTTCAATACGGCTTACACTAGCTAATTAAAGGACAAGGAATTATGGGCAGTCTTAAGGAATGACACATAATATCAAGCGGAAGAGATGATAAAAAACCACCAATAAAAAATACCTCCAGTTTGTCTGAATGGTATTGAACTCCTGACCTTACAGTTCAGAAGTGACTTGCATCGATATCCAACTAAATCTCCAAGGAGACTCCCCGAAGGGCTTCATGCTACACTGTACCTAGGCTCTGTGGCCCCTAACAATGCAATCAGTGATACCCATCGGGACCGGAGCCTTTTCGCCGGACATAGACCAAGGTCCATGAGTGCCGTTCTGGGTACTCGGGCACCCGAAAAAACCAGTCTTAGCTGCCGCCCCAGCCTTTCCGAGACCAGCTGCCCGGAGGTGCCCTGACCAGCTATCCCCGCTACACGGGTACGCACTATTAACCGCTTAGTGCATTTCGAGGAGCCCCGTTCCCCACACACATATTACCTTATCGGGGTCTTATATATGCTGGACTCAGCGTCCGTCCTATTGCCCAGGGGCTGACCCCGTTGGAGGCGCCCCGACAGGCTTTTTAGAGTTCTATTGGTACCTGAAGATGGCAAAGACAGTCTAGTGCTCGTTTATATGAAACGTACGCGGGCCCAAATCGCATCCCGGTCACCGTACGTCGGGCTGGTTCCTTACGACTGAGCACCGAGACCCCCAGTGACTATGGCAGTAGATCATGAATTATTGTTTTTGTGAGCTCTAAGCTGTTAGTTTTTAACCACGAACGACTCCTAGTGAATCGCGCTGGCACCACGCCGGCTGGCGGCGCCTCGTTTATGATGACCAGTGCCCTCCGGGGGTCGCGGGGATCCGAGTAGTTCGCCCCCGTGTAACAATTACCGGCAACATAGCGCACCACATTACCTGCCCGTGGGGGGCTCTAGCAGGGCGGGGCCCTTGTTTCCCAGGCCTCCGTGCGACTGTATACACAACGTAGGCCCACACACGCCTGTGGTGATCAATGTTGGGTCAGCTGCGCCTGGGACCTTCTGTTGTTTTAGGAGCGCATTATTTTTGATAGATTTAATAAATACTATAATATTATCAATATTATTTCTACAGGTGTGAGTGGGGTATATTATTAACTTGTACCATGGGAAGAGTAAATCTTCCATCCCACTGTAATTTGAACCAAAGTGTCGTACATACGGGCCATACTCATATTTACCCAGTCAGATCAACTGTACTCGTATTTGCGTGGATGGAACGTGGGAAAACATGTAGGTAAAACTACCTCGATACATTCGACCATGTTTCAAACCCACATCTATCAATCATCGGCGATCCAGGTTAATACTCTAGATAAAAATAAATCCAGTTCATACTTTCACCATAAAGGATATTCATGGCATAATACATGGATTAAGGATGATAAGAGAGATTAGAGAAAATGCACTTGCATTAGCGTGAAGCGAGGATGTGAAATCCACCTAAATATCACCTTGTTGAGATTCAAATCTCGACCTCCCCTTGACGATTAATCCAGACTGTATTTTCCAAGCCATTAAATTTTTGTTTATTTTTCTAAATTTCGCTTTCATTCTGTGCTAATATATTAATTAGTGGAATTCTCAACTATCCAGAACAGACTGTAAAACATGCAGTTCTGAACCAAAAAACAATCTGAAATTCTATTTCAATTGCTACAACTGGTGGGCACGTGGACTAAATATTAGGTCCATCTAGTTTGGTTTGTCATTGCCGAGAAATCCCGGTCTGTTGCGTTGGAGATGGTTCTTACTAAATGGTTTCCTAATATCCTTGCAAATGTGGATACACTTGCTCTAAATCTTATCTTCTTTATCCCTGCCCCATTGGTTTAATTATATGCTTGTAGAGCGGGTGTACGACAGTAGTTAGCATACCCAGCTGTCACAGGCAGAAATTGATTGAATTTGATCACGTGACCAGGCCCTTTCGCTCTATGATTGACTGTTGGTTTTTCCCCTCCCCCCCTCCTGACCCCCTTTCCAGGGTTCCAAACTTGTTTATTCTTATTTCATTTGTTTTTATGTGTTAATTGCTTTTTTATGTGTGCTCATTAGTTATTTATGTATTCTCATTGCTTTTTTTATTTGTGCTCATTAGTTATTTATGTCTGGGTAGGATTCGGATGGGCCTTTGGAGTTTTTTTTATTGGTGTAGGGAGTTTATTGTTGTAGGATTGGGACGGCGCGTTGGAGTTTTTTAATTTAATTATTGGCGTGTAGTCCACGGCGCCGGGCGCTCATCTCACGGCATCACTAGTGAGCGCTGGCGGCATCTTCTCTGCCTGGCCGCTTAGCGAAGCTCGTGAAAATTGTTCCCTCTGTCTAGAGACCCCTTTCACTTCCCCTTACTACCCCTCCTTAGAGGTATGTGTCGCAACCCTCTCCCCCACCCCTATGTGTTAATAGGTTTTCCATGATGACAGGCGTCAGTTTGTCGGGTCGACAAGACAAGCCTGGACAAGAATAGATCGTGACCTTGAATAATGTCGTAATGGGTTTTCCCTGGTGACTAGCGCCAGTTTGGCGGCTCGATAAGACACGAATAGATCGTGACCTTGAAACTGAGAGCTAGGTCATTGACTCTGGCAACCCTCCCCTCGGCAATGGGTTTTTATTATGTCGCAACCCCTCCCCCACCCTCTATGTGATAATGGGTTTTCCCTGATGACATGTGCCAGTTTGGCGAGCCGATGAGACAAGTAGTGACAAGAATATATCATGACCTTTAATGATGTCGCAATGGGTTTTCCCTGATGACTGGTGCCAGTTTAGCGGCTCTACAAGACTGGAATATATCGTGACCTTGAAACCGTGAGCTATGTCATTGACTCTGGCAACCCTCCCCTCGGCAATAAGTTTTCCCGATTAGTCATCACACTGTCGCAACCCTGATGACTGGCGCCAGTTTAGCGGGTTGACAAGACAAATTGAGATAGAAGTAGGACATGACCTTGAGTAATGTCACAATGGGTTTTTTCCCTGATGACTAGTACCAGTTTGGCGGCTCGACAAGAATAGATCGTGACCTTGAAACCGTGAACTAGTACAAGAATTCAATAACCCTGTTCATATTTGGTGACAGTTTGACGGCTCGTCAAGTCGAGGCTCGTATCTACGTATAAGGGGACAGTAAGGTTTTGCGTGAATAAAACACGTTTTTACAAAACATATATTTATTAATCATTAAAGGTTTTACAGACATCATACATAATATTTGTTATACACTTTTACAGGAATGCACCATATATTCATTCATACGTTTTTCTACAGTTTCTCTTATATGCGTGAGTAAAATTGTTTTAGTTCACAATCCAGTATGTAATAGTCCAAACCGAAGATTTGACGTGTATAGTAGGTAGCACTGATAAGATCCAGGTTTCAGATGTGCGTTTCCACCGTAGGCTGTTCGAGATTGATAACATCCGCTGATTCTGTTAGCGTGTCGCATACATCCACGACGAGTGTGTAGATCATATCGATGCAATAGCGTGCGATGGGTGTCGACCACATATCCTGGTGGTCGACGGCAACGTCGATGAGGTCCCACACATCACAAAGACGCGCCCAGCTAGGTGCTAGACAGGCGTCCCGTTTGAGTCCGGCGTCTTGTTTCTCGCTAATGACGACCATATGGTCACCGCACATGCGTCTCAGAGAAATTTCATGATTAGTCAGACTAATATTCTAAGGAGGTTGCGTGTTAATGAAAAACTTGACATGACTGACTTGTATCTGCCCAGTTCTTTCCACTCTGTATGGTTAAACACCCCACAGTTCCCTCCGCATTTTTCTAGCTGAACATAGTAGTAAAATTGTTCTTGACACTCATGCCAATGATGACTAGCTTGGCATCGACTTCGTCCAGTGGAAACAAAGTGTTGAAAACACTGGTGAGGGTGAGTGGTTTCACCGGTTTTGTTTTGCGGGCGCAAACGTCTTGACCTTCCATGATTTTGGTTCACTTCGATGACTGTCACGGTTATGGCCGGAACACCGTCGGGACGCCCCTTTTATAGGCGCACGCTGATTGGACGCAGCTTCTTGAGGGGCGCGGAAGGACCTTACAATATTGAAAAATATGTTGTAATATCTCACCATCTTAGCGTCGTTGCCTGTATGATTGGTGGGCAGAATAGGCTTAGGAAAGTTTTCATATGAATGTTCTGGGCTCGATAGAGAAGGTACATGAGACAGTAATGGCCGCAAACGTCTGAGGCGATGCTTTAAAGTTGTAGCGTGCTATGAGACGTGCTGGAAGTGTTTTTGCGTATAAATGCCAGGTGTGATTTTATACGAGGTGAAAACCATAACTATCAAAATATTCTCCCACGCCGTTATTGTCAATAAACATGGCAACCCAATGTGTCCCAGGCTTGGTGTGTGGATCAGTGTTGATGACTAGAATGGCAGGTCGAGCTACATTTGTGGGTAGTTGATCAGCAGGGAAATTACACGATTTTACAGAACGGAACCACGGGTTTGTTTTCAGCGCACGTCTTATGGTGTGCGTGTCCATCTTCAATCATCCAATCTCGAAGTCCCCAAACGACGGAGGTCGAACAGAAATTCCATATAGAACTATGTGCCATGCACATGGTAAGGCCAAATTTAAGTATTTTCAAAGACAAACAACCTTTGTCGTACAGATCTACGAAGGGTGTAGAAGTGTATTTGAAAATAAACTTTTTATTTTCCATCCCCTTGACGTAGACGGTTTCTGCACCCGTTGTGGCATGGGAGATTAGGGATTCGTGCAGGCTGTAATCCACATCACCGCTATCCCAGGGAATACCGTACAGTTTGTTGACGATATAGTCGGCTTGCTTTTTAGCGGTGGCTGAAAGTTCCTCGATAGCGTATGGGGGTTCTAACACCCAATGTTGAAGTAATGTACAGCATACAAATAAAACACTCAGTTCCTTGAAGATAATCTCTTTGTTGTCGTCGATGAAACTCTGTAAATTCACAATGACGTACATGATTTAAATGACGAGTGTGAGGGGCAGGAAGTCACTTCTAATAACTCCCATAATCGGTCACGAAGTTTCTGTCCTTGTCGATGGTGATGTTGGCAAACTCCCAGTACACGATACAATTGACGGTTTCGGTGAGAGCTCTGGTGAATCTCACTTCGATGCTCAGGTAGCCATGCCTCGTCAAATTACAATGCGATGTCATGTGGGCGGACAGATTAGGTGTGAGATTGAAAGCCATGAGATTATATCCTTTAGGTTACAGGAACTATCTGAGCTGAGCGAGGTTTTGCAGCATCGAAATGTTGGCTTAGGCTTTGCAAATGAAAAATTTAAATTGTGTGTCTGCATTTGAAAATAGAAAATCAGTACCAGGTACTTATTATACCACGGCCCTAGAAGCAGTAAAAAAAAATATTTTTGGGAGTTCCTCTTCATAAAAGGGAGGGACGCAAGAGTAATGATCCTTTAGAACCTTAGATGTTCTATGCAGCATTGGAACACTCAATTGAGAAGAGACTGCTGAATGAACAATATTTTGAGATTTTAACATGATAAAAGTAAAATACATCTAAAACTGGCCCAAAAATGTGCAAATAACTTGTGGGGAAAAGTAAATGGAGTTCGCTGCCAAGTTCAAACTCATTGAATGAATTAATTGGGAGTTTTCTGGAATATATATATATAGCAAGACATTTCCGGACAGTCCGTAGCTATCTATATCTTCCAGTGAATGCGAGAGGGGTTTCTCCCAGATGAATTTGATTATGACATCACTAAGAACATCTTTGAAGACAACAACTGTCTTTGTCTAGTCTTTTATTTATAAGAATGATTTGAACCCCTCTTCGTTTATTTAATTCCTCCAAATATGTTTACTCGTGGCTTGTTTCAGGACGGCATTTTGCCATAGACACTAAGAGTAAGGAAAGGTCTAGAATCATTGAATATGATGAAACCATGGAACGACTGTGGAGTTGCTTTTAAAATGAAGCCATTTTTTTCTAATTATGTATATAATAGCGTCAGTATATTTTTAATTCAAAATACATCTGTACAAATTAAAACCATTTGTTTTGTGTAATCTATGACTTAAAATTTCTAATCGCTCCTCATTCCCGTTTATATAGTAAAACTAGTAGTAAAAAATCAAAATTAAACTAGACATCTAGTGAGCATTTGTATTAAATTTAATTGAAAATCATTAAAACACAATCACATTATGATATATTTTAAAACATTTTCTTCTGGCTTTAGAAGAAAATTATGGCTTGAAAACACATCTTTTGAAGCCTAAATTAGTTTTAAAAATCTGTAGGGAAGGGGGGGGGGGGCACACCCTCAGGTAGTGCGTTCTGGTACCTATAATTTTAAAAGTCAACTACTGCCTACACTAAGTATAACTGCCAGATATAAGTGTTTTAAATACTAGGCCCACTGTTTGAACTCAAACATGAACTGACCCAGTGGTAAGCTTATAGTGGTCAGTGCACCTGGCTACATACATATGGGTCCCGGGTTGGATTCGCTGGTGTTACCATGGTATTTTTTTGAAAGGAGAACTATCCCGATGGTCACCAGGGTTTGGTTGATTAGTCTTAAGTTAGGTTTAAGATAACTCCTGACTTTAAACCTTTATAATCACTATCATCACGTCATCTCATTGTGGGTACTGAGTCCAAACAACCGCCATTGATGTACCCTTTGCAACGTATTCTGTGCCAGAATGGCTAAAAGTCTACACACACAGGCGAACGATGCTATATGCTACGTTAAAAATATTGACACATATTATAATTATCAATTATCATCATGAAAAAATTACTAATCAAAACAAACGTTATATAAAAATAAATTAAAACAAATATATATGATTGTATTATTCATTTTTAATGATGCTAATTGATCACTAATAAGTATTATAGTATTAATAATGTTATTTAAAACAAAAATAAAACACACATTTTAAAATAAGAAAACTCCTTGGCTTCTGCTCTCCTGATCACAGGAGGTCATTGCAGTGGAAACTACCAGAAACAGCCATGCCATTCAATCTCCTCCCTCTTTTATTTGTTTACTTTGTGTCTTGACTATAATAATATAAATATGCTATATTACATATAATGTAATATGTGGTTATCTAATGTTGCAGATTCGATGATCGGCATTCACTGCACCCATGGTCTCAACAGAACGTCCTATTTTATTTGCAGGTTCGATAACATTAGACACTGAGTTGTACACACTTCCATTATGAATACAATCAGTCCCTACTCAATAAACATTTTCAAGGAAATAAGAGAAAAATTTTAATTAGAGAAAATTTTATTTGAAGAAAGTTCTTTGGGAGGTATTTCGAAAATCACACTGACACAAAGATTTAGGCTGGGGTGGCAGAGAATGTGAGCTAAGGTCAGTATTTTTCCATTTTTTAACAAACAACTTTTTTTAGCAAAATAAATAAAATATCACCTCATTAGATAGACCTAGTTAAATTTTCTTTACATAGTAAAATTAACCTTTCTTAAATATTGGTCACCACAAAATTTGACAATTTATTTTATTTAAAAAGTGTCTATCCGTTTCGGTGGCCATAAGGTTTAAGGCGTCACTCTCGCAATAGATTAGACTGCAGATGATGGGGAGATTAAGGTGTGATCTCGGTCAAGTGTACTGAGGGTGGTTTTCCCTAAATGGTTTTCCACTATCCCTAAATACAAATTGGGGTACACTTCCCCTAAATTCACCCTTCTCTATCATAAGTTAGTTAAATTTGTATTTTTATAGAGATCATCGTGTGTGGAAATCAAAACTTTATTTAATAGACATTTGGAAACTATAATTTCTAGACATAATTTGTAATATTACATAAAAATATACTAGATACTTACATTGATGGTTACACAGTGGCAAGTGGCAAGCCCGCAATAGTCAGGATTGCTGGAACATTGGAGTTTAAAAAAGTTTCAAATATCAGCATGGTGCACTGAGAGTAGTTTTCCCATATTCTCTCCAGTCTAATGCAGATGCACTTCCCAGAAACAACCTGATTTATACCTACTCATTAGACAAATCGAGGATGACACCAACCTGTAAAAAACAAGAAATTTGGTGTGACAGGGAAAAGTAAGGATTATTTAAAAAGGTCATTGGCATTTTCAGATATCTTTTTATTATGTTCAAAATAATACAAGCTTGTGTCACAGTGTAAACTATAATTTATATTTATCTTCATACTCTTTCATGATGAACAGAACTCATTAATCTTTCAATTAATCAAATCCCACTGTTCAAGAGTGCAGCAATCTATCAAACTCTTTATTTCCAAAATATACAAATCCTCATTTGTATTTATGTCAGAATGGCAATGGCAATGGCTTTTTACTAATGTTTATTGTCTTTGTTAAAATCTTCCAACTAATTTTCTTTAGTAGGCTAATTAATAGAACAAATGGGTAAAAAAAACTTAGAAAGTAGTATATGATAATTAGATTTGTATATTAAGACAAAATTTTCAAACAACATGTTTTAGGCGTATTGTATTGAAAACTATGTGATTTTTTATTTATATATTTTCTTATAAAGTACCGAAAATTTGGAAAAGTTGAAGAATTTCATTAGTTACAACAAAGTGTATCAACCCTAATTATAACATTCCACTTGGCTATAGTATCACCATTCAAATGCAGACCCAATTTAAAATATTTTGAATTTATACTGTTAACAGACTTTCAAAAATATAAACTTTTTTTAATTGCAGTCATTATCCTTCTTTCAGGATGATTTTTTTTCCTTGTTTTTTTTTTCATTTGTCCGGATTTATTTCATATAACTTTATTGCAAGAATAAAATACCATTAAAAATAAATTTGAAAAATTATGTTAAACTGAAAAATCAAAATATTGTAATAATCTATTTTATTATCATCATTGGTTTGTTCAAGTTCACAATCATAATTATAAATCATGTGGTTCAGAGTTTATAATATCGAATACTAAGTATTCTATAATGACATCCCTCTATCTTAAACATGAGCATTAAGAGTTGGTAACCTGTGTCACGAATAATCAAAATATTGTATATTTCTTGGAAAAACTGCAACTTGTTTTTTTAACAATTAAAGTCAAGAAAACACATTTTGTAGTAACCTTTGAGTGAGTACAAGTGCAGCCAGGTTGAATAACTTTTCTGACAAACATGGTATATTAGAGCCCCACTGTAAAGGGGAACATAGACTGTTTTTTAACTTCTAAATTCATATAAACTAATAAACTAATAAAATGTGTATACCATAATTATAAATGTATCCATATTAACCTTACTATTATACTATTAACAAAGCTAAACTATTAATATGTTTGCTGATTTATCCTATCACATGAGCATTACTCAAGACTAAGTAAGCTGTATTTAATTATATTTTATGTTTTTATTGTCATTTTTCAGTTACATGATTAAACGAATGAATATGACTGTGAAACAGGCTATTGAAGGTAAGAAAGACATTAATGGTTTAGCTTACATTGATAAAAATAAATAATATATCATTATGGATGTATAACCCAAACAGGTAGAAAGACACGGTGAAATATGTAACTGTAGCAGCATAAATATAGAAATTATTGAACATCTGGCTACAAAACTACACTATAAGCTGGGCTTTCCTTTTACTGCCTTTTCTATTAGGGATATTTAAAGTACACTTTCAAAACCAACTAATTATAATATTAGTACATGGCTTAAAAGCTGACTAATTTAGGATGGAAAAAAAACTTTAGATTAAGTCGATATTTATGCAATTTTTATTAAAAAAAACCTTTTTTCACCATAGTTATCTCATTGGTATTTGAGTTTTTGTCATGGGCATCTCTTCATTTTAAAAGATTTTGCTAGAGGTCCATAAACTGACCAAAATTCTAAATATGAGTAAAATATTAAACATAACTTATATAATAAAGTAATATGTTATTTATTTTGTCCATAAAAGCTGTTTGATATAAAAACAGTAAAAACACTGCCTTAAACGTTTGTAGTCTTTCTAACCACCCTAACCATCTGTATAAATGACAACTGTTGATCCATTACTGTGAAAAAGGAAGATCCACTTTCATTGATGATACATTTTAGAGGTGTACCGAAAATTGAAAGCCGAACTCTTTAATACAATTTGTATATAATTAAAACTAAGATTTTAAATTATATTGAATTTTTATCGACGAATTGTTTGATGGCTCTAGCTTTCCAGGAGGCCCGAGGACATGAGGTGGAACGAGCTTACTATGTATCTGACTTGCAAAAGCTTGCTCAGGATTCTGATTTCCTTACTAAACTAAACGAGGACTCACTAAATCGCCCTGCACCTGACAGGAGCAACTTGGCTCAAGCTGAAATAGAGGTAAGCTTGCCTCGCAAGAATCGCAAGAATCGCAAGAAGAAAACTAAGGAAGGGACTGGCCAACAGCAGGATAGTATCACTGGCCCAAATACTGGCTACCCAAGAAACGGGTTTCAGAATGGTGTGAGAAACAGTTTCCAGGAAGGTGCGAGAAACAGTTTCCAGGAAGGTGCGAGAAACAAGTTTCAGAATGGTGTGAGAAACAGTTTCCAGGAAGGTGCGAGAAACAGTTTCCAGGAAGGTGCGAGAAACAAGTTTCAGAAAGGTGCGAGAAACAAGTTTCAGAATGGTGCGAGAAACAAGTTTCAGAATGGTGCGAGAAACCAGTTTCAGAATGGTGCGAGATACAATGTCCAGTATGGTGCAAGAAACACTTATTTCCAACCGGCCCTGGATGTACCAGCATCCTCAGACAGCCAGTACCAATACCAAACGTCGTCGTCCAAACAGGGGCATGAAGTTCTTGGTGGGCTGTATCCTGACGAGGCTCGGAGCTACTCTGGAAGGGGTAGAGGTGCTCATCACAAAAGGGGTGAACGAAATCCAAAAGGGGGTAGAAAAAACAGGTTGTTTGAGGATTCTTAGACATTTCAAAAAATTAGGGGGGATTTGTATTAGCCACAAGCTACAAGAGATGGGAGTTCAACAAGATTTGATTCTTACTACAATTTCTACCCCATTTTCAAAGGGTAACCATACATTTCTGTAATATCCCAGTATTTATTTCACATTTTATGAGAATATATCAATATTTTATTAAATATCATAAAACTTAGTTTTAGAATTTAAAAATAAATACATTCTATTGATTGTCTTTAGTTATCTTTGTATTGTTGCATATTTGGCAAAATAGTTCAAGTAGACAAGAGATCTTCACATTAATGTATAGTTTTTTTTACCAAGGAAAAAAAGTTTGGTCTGAAAGAATATTTTCAAGGGTAATGGTGCTATGATGAAAGTTTCACCAAAGTGAAGCCAAACATGATATGTACTTCATGTTTAAACGGTGTCACATTTTAATGACATATTTCAACAATGTTTTTTTGTATGCTCTTGTGTATTGCTATTAAAAAAATATTCTGTGGAAAGAAATCATATTACCTGAAAAGTTCTTGTATTAAAAATTTATTTTCCCTTTTTAACATAATACACATTGGTGAAATTAAATAATTGCTCTTAATGTTTCAGCTAACACTGGAATGCTATGAAATAGAATTCCATTTTTTTTAAATATGTGTTTTTAGTCGTAATGATATCGAGTACAACCCTGTTTTTATAATCTGCTTTCGTCACAATAAAGAAAAGCATTTTTTAATAGCATAATATTACCTATTATTCTTTCCTTTTTCATAACTAAGAAAAAAATTAATCCTTTTCTGTTTAGACTGATATGGTTAAAAGTTAATAACAGTATACCAACCTGGGTAATGTTTAGTAGAAATTGTTGAGACAACACACAAGTACACAAATAAAAACCAAGTCAATTCACCAGCTAGGGATCGCTTCTTCATTAGAAGAGGTTGAGGTGTTTAAACAGTGTCACCACATGCTACTGAGGAAGTCATTTGTGGCAGGCCAAAGTCCAAATCTGTTGGGTTTTTTAACAGTAACTGATCAATCTCTTTAAAGGTGCTACCAACAGTGTATGGTTACCTTTTTCTGCAAAATTATGAAATATAAAATATATAATTTTTATTTGTAAATTTAAAAACTGACACGTTTTCACCCAAACAAAAACATAATAAAGAAGGGTTATCTTTTATCAATTTATGAATTTCTGAAATTATGATAAAATCAAATGGGTTAGGAATTAATAGCAAGTGGAGAGAAAGGGTTCTAAAACCATCCCCCCACCATGACCATAAAATTGACCAACAGCAAGGAAAGAAATTACTTTTGTTGTGCTTGGTGTCTTGGTCACACATCTTCACAGCATAACATCACAGTGAGGACAGACTTCCATGATGTCACACTTCTAGATAATGGTTGCAAATTGCCACACTTGCATAGCTTAGAGCTTCCAACAAGCATTGCCTCCAATCTTGACCCTATGCATTACATTTTGTGAATAACAAGAACGAGTCCATAGTTTATTACCAATATATGAATTGACTATCTCATGTTAAAAAGAATAATGGCTGCCCATCTCTCACTACTCTGTATATGTTTTTCTGTCAGAATAACTTACCAAATGGTGGGGGTTGTCAAGTATGAGTGTTTAGAACGGTCAAACTTGTGTTGATGGATTTATTCTAGATTGAATTATATAATGTGATGTAGATAGTTAATTGGTAAAATATTATGAAAGTTATAGCCCAAGTCAGTATGTCTATCAAACAGTCCATGAATGTGTCCATATCGGTGGACTACTCTACCTTGCCCTGAGACAGTATCCCCCGCCCATAGCCGTGCAGAGTCAATTTTTTAGGAGGATAAAGTGCATTTAGGCTATGCATAGCTTTGCGACTTTCAAGAGCACTTGGCAAAGTAAAATTATATATATAATCTATGTGTTTCTCTACCTTTCAAAGATACAAACTGATCATAGAAGTATTTTCAAAGGGTTACTAAAGGTACCACAAATTATTTTACAGCAAACTAC
Source organism: Timema monikensis (assembly GCA_902151445.1). Lineage (NCBI taxonomy): Eukaryota > Metazoa > Arthropoda > Insecta > Phasmatodea > Timematidae > Timema > Timema monikensis. Next base: position 55,556 of record CABFVZ010002486.1, on the reverse strand, counting down.
TTCAATTCAGCTTTTAAATTAATTGTATATTTTCTGTTGTATAATTTTGTTTATAATTTAAGAATGCATAAAAATATTTAATGCAAATTTTCATTTAAAAATATTTGCATTAATTCAAGTTATAGTGTTCATATAATGCAGTGTAATTTACACTTGGCTTTAATTTATCTTAGGAAGAAAAATAAATATTCTTAAAATAAATTTTATTCCATTTTTTTAAAACCTTGTGGTTCGAAGTTTCTTTTAATATCTGGCAAGCTGTCTTAAATTGTCCGATCTTGATTGTGCTATGGGCAGACGTTACTACTCTTTCATGCCACAAGAGAGCACAAAGATGATTAATTATATATGGGCCATATGCAAGAACTTCACTAAGTTGATATAAGTGGACACTAGCGTGGGTTTGCTTGTATCATAGATTAAAAGCTGGACCAATAATGTGCTCGAGACCACACTATCAGTCCACTAAGCATCCACTAACGTTCTCACATACTGCCTATATATACAAACCACATTATAGCACCGTCGTTATCCACATATTCACATGCATGTTAATTTTGATTTATGAGGGAAACTAGAGCAATAATGCAAGGAAACTATGCGGTTTACTTTTTGATCAATAAATCTAAAGACACTGTGAACTCCTTCATATGTTAAAATGTTCTTAGCGCCTCTTAACTTGCCTCATCTCCACCCTTTAATTATTATTATTATTATTATTAGCACCGCGTCTTACTACCCGTTCGGGTTATACGCACTTACGCTAATGTGTAATGGTAGGGTGATTGTGAGATGAAATGAAGGACCTACAGTTTAACGTGGAATCCGAACCACGGTGGCGACCTGGCATTCCACACATTCACAAGATATCTTGTCAGAGGTGTAGGAAGGGTTTGGAAATCAGATAAATCTGTGCCGGGACCGAGGATCGAACCCCGGCCGCCAGCATAGAAGTCTGACACCTTACCCCTAGACCACCAGGTCACCCTCCACCCTTTAATGCTCAGCGCTGTATGCAACCTCTTTCGTCATTGTAGTCACAAAGCTTCATCTTTTGTATTATTCTTATACCTTTGTTGTTTTCTAAGATACAAAATGTCGGGTATTACATGTTAAGAGAATCCCTTTTCACGCAGAATCAGTATCCGTGGCGATTCTTGGGAACACGTCTGCCGCTAATAACAGGGTTTGGCTGAACTCTAAACTTTGGAGATATGATTATAGGGTGTCCACCGAATTATTTAAACCATATTTAATTACTTTTTTAAGAATCATTCATAACCAAAAATTCCTAGGATAAAATTATTAATTTTTCCCTCAGGCTGAGATTTTTATTCTTAATTTCTTAAATCCTGAATTCTAATATTTTCTTGTTTCACTGTGAAGTAATTGTTAAATCAAGATAATTTTGAGCAAAGTATAAAAAATACTATCTTTACCTGCACAATGAACTTTGTTAACAAATTTTCAGGACTTGAAAGTTAACATAATAGCTTGAATGGCCAAAATCTCATTTCATGATTTTTTCATAATTTTTTTTATAACCCTAATAATGGTGGTCCATATATGGTATACATATAAAACCTTAAACAGGTTAATGTGTTTTTTATTTTACTATTGATTTTAAAGGCTACTGGCCAACTACTAATTAATTATTATTTTAATATTAACCTACAAAACAAATTCCTTAAACTCACCTATATTAACACTAACCCGATCAACATTTCAAATAATTATGTTTTTGATATATCTAAATTGTATCAGAGAGCAAAAGGTATTTCTTAAAATGAAATGCTTTAGTGTATCTGAGAAAATAAATCAAATGTATCTGTTATTAACTGTAATATTTTACTTAAGGAATACACATACATATTGTTGTATAAAAATAATATTGAAATTATGTCAACTGCCTAGGGGAACTTGCCCAGAAAAATTAGCTTTCCACGCCCTTGATATGAAGGAAATGCACCGATTTTATTTAAATTAATTCTCATAGGTTTGAGTCGGTAAGTATTTGAAATTCTCATATATACGTTTCATTGCTTTCATTCAAAGTCTTATATTCAAAAGTATCTGGTATGCAAGAACAAAGCTGAATGGACCAGTAGTTGTGTTTAGCTTGCTTAAATGAGTGCACCACAGTGGCGGCTCGTAGCTAAAATTAGTGGGGGTGCTGCTCCAGAAAAACTTTAGCCTTTGTTTTAAAATTGTGTCAGAGGAAAAAAATGTGTATGAAAAGAAAATTTATTTAGGAACTTGATAAAATCTTTTCAAAAAATAACACATATTTTACTTACTTAAACTTAAATTGTTACAGTTCAAGCTTGATATATTAATTTAAAAATGAAATTCATTCTTCTTGTTTTAATTTGCGCAAAAAGTTAAATAAATTTCCCCTTGATCTCTGGATCACAATTGAGGAAATTTTTCTCCATTGAAAGTACTGCAAGCGCATTTAGTCTTTCTAATGAATAAAAGAACAAAAAAAAAATGAATCAAATAGAATAGCTGGAAGTAGAATAATAATCAAATTCTACACTCTTCTCCACTTTATCACATTCAAGACTATGGCACACGGTTTTTAAGCACAACATACGCTGAGTAAAAAAAAACTTCCACCATCACGCCAGAGCTGGCACTGCGATAGCAACAGTTCTCTTTCTACCTGGCAGTCCCACCTTCCTCCCCACCCCCTCTATGTGTGCATGCGCACAACAGTAAAACACAACATCGCTGGCACTGTGAAGAACACAGTTCCATACAAATTGTTTGTATCTTTTTCATAAACTGGGAGATGGCTACTGAAATACTGACATTAAGCTTAAGGAATATATATTGTACTAAAAAAATAAAGAAAGAAGGACTCTATATATTAAATGTTATCGATAATATCAAGTGTAAATAGGGGGTGCTGCAGTTCCACAGTGCCTATACATGAGCCAGCACTGGTCCACAGTGATTTTTACAAGAAATAACGTCACAACTTGATTGACGCAATAGTGCAGTCCTGAGCACACTTAAAAGGCACTACTGTACCACTCTGCTTTGTTTTTGCATACTAGCCCGAATTTTAAGTGCATCAAATAAAAAACTTCTTTACAAAACGTTTTAAATTCTGAAAGGCTTACAAACTCAAAAAAGACCTTGATCGAGCCGATATATTCAACTTTTTGAGTCACAATGGTTTGAACTTCACATGGATAAAAAATGTCAAAGTTGTGTATTTAACACACACTAATGGTACTAATTGATAATCGACAAAACATAAAATACCCATCACAAAAATATAAAATTTTTGAATTAAACACCCACCCTGAATTTGTATTTAAAAGTTCTTGTACACCCCCCGCCCCCC